>PVIH01002411.1:8521-190906 GCA_004025045.1 Sigmodon hispidus
TAAGCATGGCTTATCAAGGGTAGAAATACAAATAAGATTGCTACACCTATATTTTCTTTGTGTTCATCTTTCCCTCTGAATTTTTTTTTCCATCCCTGTATATCCTTATTCAAGGTCTCTTCCCCCTCCCAACACATCTGGTCATTTTTTTCCTCTGCAACTCCCCATCCCCTCCCTGGGCAGGGAGCAGACAGTCCTAATAATAAGGTTTATTTTTATTTTTGTATCTCAGTACCTTTCAACTACCAGCCCTCCAGATCATATAAATATACATGCATTATGTGAATTGATTTCTAGTGCCCTTCTCTCATTACATGCTATGGAGTAGATTCCTTTTCTATGCATCATCTCTCTACTCTTTATTATCTATGAAAGTACTTGTTTTCCCCAATTTTGTATCTGAAAACTGCTTTGATAATTATCTTAATTAAAAGATTGTCTTTAAATAATTACAAGGAATTCTAAAGTCTTATTGGCAAAACTCTTTATTTAGGTATTCCATTAACATGTTGCAGTTGGGTTCCATGATGTAACTCAGCATGTCATTGATGGATTTTGTATAAAGGAAGTATTGAATGGAAACCATGTTCACTGCTACTGCAGCCGTTCCATGGTCAGGTTTATTCAGCTCTAAGGCAATAAGCCGGGCTGTGAAGACCAAGGTAACTGTTTTTGACAGCTCCTCCATGGAAAGTCTCCATTTTTGCCTTGCCAGTAGTGCTGCTTGGGATGCTGCTGTCCCTTCATAACCACTCCTAGGCCCACCCAGCTCCCTTCTGGCACTGAAGACAGCAGCAGCGGCTGCTCTGTACCCTTCACTTCAGATAAGCATGGTTTGGAAATGCTATCTTTAGAGGTGATGAGTTTTTGTTTGGATAGGATGATGATGTGTATAAAGCCCACACACACTAAGCCTCAGAATGCAAAATAATTATTGAAAGCAATTTGAGAGAAAAGTAGAAAATCATCAGGAAAAGAAATTGTTCACAAAACCCAGTCTTTGTTGATGATGGGTCCACCCTTTGCTGCCAGGTGACACTGGCATCAACACTTACTCTCTTTGCATTTTAGTCTTTAGTAAATCTTTCAGGTTTGGCTGGAAAAGATACTATGTATCATCTTATAGTAAATGACAAAGGACAGATTTATACTTTGTTTACATATTGGCTTTATATAGTCTTTAGGATCACTGAGGGTCACTTTATGTCTCTTTATGTACAGAAATATAAAACATATAAATGTATAAAAAGTAACATTTTCTGCCAAAATGGATAGATATGTTCTGACTCTGAATCTATGGTATGATATACTGTGATATATCCTACATATCTGGACAAACTTAAGTTGCAAGGAGCACCTCATTCCAAGCTGCAGATTAGCTCTTCTTAAATATATCATTTTAATTAATGATCTTTTGTTGTAAATTGACTATATACTGTTTCCCATAAGCTCATGTATTTGAATGGTTGGTCCTCAGACCATGACACTTTTTTAGAAGACTGTGGAACATTTAGAAAGTGAATTCTTTTGAGCAAATTGATTGCTGGAGGTAGACCTGAGGTTTAGAGCCAAGCCCCAATTCTAGTTATTCTCTGCTTCCTGACTACTGCTAAGATGTGAACAGTTGCCTCATGCTTCTGCTACCATGCTTTCTCTGTCAAGGTGGACTCTATCCCTTGCTGAAAGTCAGAATAACCCCTACCCTTATGTCAATTCTTATCTGATATTTTTTCACAATATCAGAAAAGCAATTAATACAGAAATCTGTTGTGGAGAATTAAGACTGTTACTGTGACAAGCTTGACCATATGGCTCTTGGCCTTTGGAACAGGTTTGTGGGAGGAATGTGGAAGAGTTTAGAATAGGGCTAGAAAAAGATCTAATACTGTAAACAGAGCTTTACTGGCTATTCTGGTGGAGGTTCAAAAGATTGAATGCTAAAAGAAATGTGGAGAGTGGAAGACCAAATCCCAAGGGTCCAGAGGGGAACAAGGATTCTTTTTTAAAATTTTTTATTATGAATAAAGTCACATTTTCTATCCGTGTATATCCTTATTCAAGGTCCCTTCCCCCTCCCACACCCTGTAGGAGATGGGGAGATGTGGAAAAGAGAGAGTGACCTGAGGGAACAAGGATTCTATTGGGACCTGAGATAGAGACAATTTACTTCATATTCTGACAAAGAAGTTGGTTGCATTCAGCCTGCCTATGTTCTGAGAACTTCAGAGTGCCTGAATTTGAAAGCAAAAGACAAAATTGTTTGGGAGAAAAATGTCAAAATTGCCCCAGTATTCATACCGTGTTTTGATTATTACTTATTGCTCTTAACTGGAGTTTTCAGCAGAGACCAACAAGTGGAGATATATATATATTATGTCAGTTTGTGGGGAAAACTGTGAGCTTAAAGTTATATGCAAGGCTGTTGCTGATAAGGCAAGAATAGTCACGAGACAGTAGTACAATTAAAGAGAAATCTTATGCTCTGTACAGAGAAAAGATAGAAGGTGACCTGAAGGTGATACTCCACTCACTGTAGGCTACATCTTGTGAAAATGGAAATTCATTTTTTAAAAATATTTACTTATATTTTATGTGAATTGATGTTTTGCCTGCATGTATAACTGTGTAAGGGTGGCAGATCTTATACTTACAGACAGTTGTTAACTGCCATGTGGATGCTGGGAATTGAACTCAGGTCCTCAGGAAGAACAGTCAGTGCTCTTAACCACTGAGCCATCTCTCCAGCCCCAGAAATTCATTTTTAAGATTAAAGTCTAAACTGAGACTACTGCTGAAGTCATTGCCTCCTCATAAATAACTGTCAATGTGTTTTTCTAAGGCCAGAGTACAAAAGCTGATATAGCTGTCTTCAAAGAGGGTAGGGCTTCTCCTTGAGGACTTAGCTGCAATATGTGGTAAGGTTGTATAGGTATGACAGATTCAAGAATTAAAGAATCAATAAAACTTGCTCCAAGGTTTCTGAAGGCCACTGAGTCTAGGAGGGGTATCACAGGGTTAGAATCCCAAGTGTAGGTGGGAGGGAGTAGGGACTTTGAATAAGGATGTACAAGGTTAGAAAGTGTGACTTCTTTGTATTATGAACAATTATTATGAATAATAATAAAAGAAAGAAAAAAAGAATCCCAAATGTATGAGGCTGTGAAGTTGAAGATTGGAAAAAGTTTAGGTTACAAAGGAAACCTTATGTGTGAGATGCCAGAACCACAAGATTTCTACACAGCAAAGCCTGCAGCAGGGAGCAAGCTGGCAAATAAGAGAGGCTATGTGTGCTATTGGTAATAAAGCTTGATATATGGGGATACCTAAGCCCTTTGGACCACAGATGATTCCATCATGAGTCCCAGATGCTGGATATAAAGCTATAGGATTTGGTGTTTTCCCTCCTGGATTTTGGTCTTGCTTTTATATAATCTTTCCTTTCTATACCCTCTCTCTTCCATTTAGAAATGGGGATCGTTAATCTGTACAATGGTATGTTGAAGGCATTTAACTTGCATTTTGATTGTACAGAGGTTCACAGTTATGTTTTTGAGTCTCAAAGATGACCATGAACCTGTGTGGCTGAATATTCAATGACACTTTTTAGAGTGTGATGGAACCTGAACCTCACTGGAGGAAGTTGGGCACCCAGAGACATTGGGCTTTTATGTTTTAAGGCCTGGGCTTTAATTTTGTTTGTTATCTGCTTCCTGACTACTTAAATTAGGTGCCACATGTCCCTGACACCTTGCCTTCCCTAACTGTTAAACCTGAAACCTAATGAATCTGGCTTACATTGATTCTTATCAAGTACTTGGTCACAGAAAGTAACTCATGTGTTAGTCACCTTTTAGTACTAATAACACTGCCAATGACAAGGGCATAAGTGGGCTTTGAAAGAAACAAATTTCTTATAAAACAGCACTAGAAAGTGAAGAGAATTATTTTCTTGTACAAGAAAATTAGTCCCACATAGTGTAATGCACAAGGAGGAATCTGTGGGGAACATGTAAGCACAGTCAGTAGCAGGGCTCATGTGGTCCTCTCCTCACTGTTCCACAGCATAGCCTGAGCCTGGAGCTTCTGAAGGCATGAGGGTTGAAGTCTCCTTGGAGGGTTCTGCCTTGATGAATAGGCTGGGAGACTGCTGCAAGCATGAGCTGAGACCTGCCTTTGTGTTGCATTACATAGTCATAAGTTAGCTAGCTGAAGAAGCATCCAAGAACACTTTGACTTGAAATAGTAATAAATGTGGCATTAGACATTTTGATTGTGGGAATAATGTTAGTAGCCAAGGCTACATCTCTTTAGCGACTAGTTTAGTTGCACTGAATTGATCTTAGGCAGCTGCTTTACATTAATCTGGTTTAGGTTAAGCTAAGGTTAACCTTAGCTATGCGAAGTAAGCTAAGGAAAAGGGGTAAAAGATGACTCCCACTACCATTCCTGTTTTCTCTCAGCATTTTCCAGCTGGGCAGGATCACCAAGTTCCTTCTGTCTGAACATCTTAGACATCTATTTTGGGAGTCAGACTAATAATTCTAACATTTTAAAATGATCCTAAGTAATTAATTGAACCAGGCCAATAACAGCTGACCCATTTGAAAGTGAATGCCTTAAATATGTACACACACATATTATCGACCTATGATATAAACATATAAAATGCATGCAAAAGTTTAGTGATAGTGTTATTGACAAATATAGGACATTTCTCTTTGATAACTATAAGCTTATCATCATTTCAAAAATATATACATTAAAAATCTTATAAATTAAGGAAATATATGCATAAATATATTGTGTATATAGTGTAGAATATTGCTGTTGAAGGAAGAAATCTGAAGCATGAAACAAAAACTTAATATATATCTAAGTGGAGTGTATTTCATTTATTCCTTTATCATAACAAGTCGCAAACCTCTTTCTTGGAGGATTACATATACATGTTTATGAATATGTGTATATGTTCATACTGGTATACCTGATCAATATCAGGTATCTTTCTCTAGTACTTTCTACTTAATTTTTGAGAGCAGGGTCTGTCTTGAAACCTGAAGCTCACCTATTGGCTAGTTTAGCTGGAAAAAGAACTCCAGAGACTTAACTGTGTCCACTCCTCAGCACTGGGCTTCCAGTCCTTGGTGCTGTCTTACTTGTACATGGTGTTTTAGAAACCTGAACTCAGTTCTTGATGCATATCCAACAGGTACTTTGCTAACAGAACCCTTTCCTCCAGCTCTAAATCCATGTTTTGATGCATTTAGGTATCTTCTGCCTCTTTCTAAGTCTCTAGAGCAATTCTCAAAATGTGGTCTCAGACCAGTATGTTCAACATCACCTGGAATTTGTTAGAAAGTGTGTCCTTTCTATTTTAGACCTACAGAATCAGAACCTTTGGAGGTCGGACCCAAAAATGTTCAGCATTTCCTACAGGTGACCCTAAAGTATAATTAGAGGATCAGTGCCCTCACATCCTCCCAGGAAAGCATGTAAATTCGATTTATAAAAACCAAACTGTCATAATATTAACCATACTTTTGTTCTTGTAAAATGTAGGTTATTTCTTAATGTGCTTGGAAATCAACCATGTTTCACATTGACATGAAGGAAATTGTTGTTAGCATTTAAATTACTTTGTGATATGAAATTTTCATTAATTACTTGTGTTCTTAGTCACTAGGCCTTTATAAAAGGACCTGCAGTGGCATTAATAAATGCAAACAAAGTGGAAGGTCCTGGGGTTAATGAGATAATAAAACATTAATCTGTGTTTCTTCTTTAATGTAAAGTGGAGACCCATCAGGTTTACTTTATATACGGTACATTTATCTTTCCAGGAAGAACAAAGTATGCTAGCCGTGGAAGAAGAGAGCACAGTACAGCTCCCACTGGAGGGACACTATAGGTAAACAATGCTTATAACGCATCAGTGAGAGTCACAGAATGTGCTGGCAATACTCTTCATACCATGTGAAAGTTATTGAAGTTGTATTAAAGCATAAAAAAAATCTAAGACCAAGAAATAAATTACAGGTTGCAGCAAGCTCTGCTAGCACTTGTAGCAACGCAATATAAAATGAAGCGGGTACAGGGAGATGTGTCTTTTCTTTTGGTGTTTTATAAGGTATATGAGAGATCACTTTCAGATTCTCAGACTTTACCACCTGAAGATGTTCACCATTCACTTCTAGCATAAGTGAGGTCAGTATCTGTAAGGTGATCTTGGAAAAATGTTTTTATTCTGAGAATTTGCTCCTAACAAAATTCACTTCCAAAAAGATACCCTAATTTTTAAGTTAAAGGAGTCGGTCATGTCTGTCAGTTAAAAAAAAAAATATAGTTCTGCAAAACACACTGAACTTTTTACACATAAAGACAGCAAAACAAAGTTTTGTTAGTTACAGTGAAAGTTTTTACAAACATTTTTCCTTTCTCCAACTCTCACTATTCCGTTCCTATCCCTCCTTTCTCGTCTCCCATCCTTCCTCCTCTACTCTCCGGCTTCTTTCCTCTTTCAAAAAGTTTACTTTGAATATTTTCCTCATAAAGTCTGTTTTAAGTACTATCAGGTATCCAAGTGTGTGGTCTCAAAGTTTTTGGGTGGTGCCAATAAGTAAATAAACATAATTTTTTAAGGGGAAAGATTTACCATGGTATTTAAAAGACAAAGTAGGAAATAATCTATTGGACCTGAGTTTTCTGCAAAAGATTAGGTGTAGTTACTGTAACTTAAAGGTGAACACAGCCGGTAAAAGTATTTTAGTTCTTTTTTTTTTTCTCATAAAATACTCTTGATTGAGATGAATCAGTATATCCTCAAATTGTTGCTCATTTGAAATATAAAAACAAAACAAAACTAAACAAACCAGCCAGCCACTAGATAGAACCTAATACTATAGGTTCTTCAGCTGTCTGGAAAATGCTCCATCAAAGGCACAGGCTGAATTCATTTTTCAAACACATAATTACTGAGTAAGTGCCATGTGTCCAGCTTTGGCTGACTTTTGGGGAAGCAGCCATTAACCAGTGGTCTAGAACACTGTGGTCACCATATTTAAGAAGAACAGAGCAATAGTGCAGAGTACATGAATATGTTGTAGATGACAAAAAGGATAGAAAAAAAAAGGAAATGAGAAACGGGAGGTTGAATAGGGTGGAAAAACAATTTAAAATGGTGGCAACATGGGCCTCTTGAGCAGTTGAAATTAAAATAGAACTGGAAGCAAACATCTGAGATCAGGGATGATTTAAGAAAACTGTAGCACAAATCTATATCTAGACAACTAGAATGTTTTATTTTGATTTTTCAGATGCCTTTTAATAACTGAGGGAGTTGCTTTTGCCTCTCAATTTTAATTGTTAAAAAAATGAAGTATCACTCAATCTTAAAAAGAGAGAAGTTTAAGGATATGTTAGGACATCTTGAACTCTGAGGACAATTTTCAAATGAAATGAGGCAGCAACATAGTAAATGGACATTGTGCAATCTATCTTATGTGAGGCTCTTAAACTAGTCAAAAAGTAGAGATAGAACAGCAGTGCTGCTTGCCAGGGGCTTGGAAGAGAAGGAAGCAGAGTTATTGTTTAATCGATATAAAATTTTAATTTTATAAGATGAAAAGATTCTACAGACAGATGTAGTCATGGGCTATACAATGTAAATGCTTTTGGTAACTTTTAATTGAACATCTTAAAATGTTTAAGATGAGAACTTTATGTTGCATATACTTCCCTATGAAAAATGTGGATAAAATGTTTCACATAGTTATAAAATTGTCATATATATTCATCTTATGTACATGGATGCCTCATTACTTGTTTACTATATATTATATTATTTCATTTTGGGTAAACTCCTTTCTAGAGATGACCCTTCCGTGATCAATATTTCTGATGAAATGTCAAAGACTACCATGTGGGGAAACCTTCTGATTACTGCAGACAACTCAAAAGATAAGGAGTCACGCTTTCCTTCCAAAAGGTTTGAATTTTGAAGTAATATGGTTATATTAATGCTAATGATATTTTGGTATAAATTCACTAGAAAAATACTATTGGTTTTAATCAAATTTAGATTTAAGATATTTCAGATTTTTTTTTGTAAAGGGAGAATGATAATTCTTACAAGCATTATGTTTCTCAGTATCTTCCGTTCAAATTAAAACTCACTCCAAAACTACCACAGTGGGGGGGAAATGGAGCTATTAGTGACACAGTGCATGACAATTTTGAACATTCATTTTGGCCCATTCTTTCTTTGTGTAGTTTCATTGTATTTCCTCATCACACAATCCCCAGAACTACTGTAGGTGCTGGACTACATTCCCCACTTCCTGTTTTCTTTTGTGAGTGATTTGGCTCATAAAACGGTCATTCTACATTTAGTTGATTTCTAGTTCCCTATTTTCAAGTCCCAGACAAAATGCCTTAACCTTACCCTGAATATCCATCCATCCTTATGTCTGTAGACACGTGAGCTGTTCTGTAGCTGTGTTGGTGATTTTAAGTGCATGTGGAGGGAATAATGTGTTCTTTAACAGTAAGGGAATCCTGGTATTTACAGCTGGATTTTTCCAGGTTTGATAAATGAGTGTGGATCTTAGCATGCAGCCATCTTAGATGCTGATCAGAAAGAGAAAGCCTGTGTTATGCTAGTTTTGCTTCTCTAAGAAAATGATTGATGTTTGGGGATGGTATAATAATGATTTGATTTATTTTTATAACCTTACATTAACTTTTTTACTTAATTTTTATATTACATTCTTTTGTCATAAGCTCCCCTTCCTAATCACTCTAGAAGCTGATTCCCCAAAGGTAAGATCTTTTCCCTCAAATCTATTCCCTGGTTGCATTTCCTTATGTTAATGGTGTCTTCTGGAACCCTGGTCAGCCTATGTCATCTGTGTGAGTTTTGGGGAGGCAAAAGGCCTGGAGAGTCTTGGAGTCCAATCCAACGTAAGACTGATTTTTATGGTGTTTTATATCTCTTCAGTTCTTTAAGGGGTTCTGAAACACAAGGAAACACTTCCTCTTAAAGTATCCTAAAGCATCACATATAAAACAACAGAGCTGACAGAGCTATAATAGCAAGTTATGGCACCAAATTTCTAGACTGCGTAAAAAGAAAATGTCCTTGTAATTTTGAAAATTGCAAATGTCGCTGTGATACATGTGAACTTACAAGTTTTGTGAGACACAATTGGATCCATAGCAAGAGAGAGAGACTGCATTAGTCTTGGAGGGAACCTCTTACTGCTAGTTTTTGTCACCCCAAAATAGCATGCTGCTTCAATGTCATCTCTGTAGCAAGCAGAGTTAACAGGACGGTGGCCGTCATCACCCCAGAAGCTGGTGCAGTGTCTCCCCCTCGCCACAACTTCTCCTGTTTCATTGCTTCACTAAATTCTTCTCATTGCCTGACTCTACATTTCTCTAAAACTTAGACCAAAGAAGATTGATATGCATTTCTTAATAGGCTTTGTCTGCGAGTGAATGGTGTCTTTGAACAGGGGTTCAAACCCAGCATGTATTCCCTTGCTTGGGTTAAGCAGCAGTAATATTCATTCTAAAACACGATTTAGCTTTTTTTTTTTTCTACAAAATCCTTGTTATAGACCCTTTGAATCACCCTTGCAGTCATTTTATGTTTTGTCAGAACTCTTGAGTAGTTGAGGAGGGAAACTTGAGCCTGTGAAATCTTTTCACAAGAAAATTTGACATTTCTTCAATTTTTAAAAAAACATAAAATCCAGGTTGATGGGCTCAAAATAAAATGCCAGTCATTGGAACTGGGCAGAGAATTTGAGACAATCAAGCTTACAGATGCTTTTCATTCTCAATTATGTGGGTCCATAGTCCAAACTCCTCCCGTTTTTTCTTTGTGTTGAGCAAAGGTTACATAATGTGATTCTTTCTATGATTCTTAAAGTTAATATTAAAGTCAAATGGTGCTCTTTAATTAGAAAACCTAGTTGTTTTAGAATTATACTCATAACCTCTTTCAGGAGCAGATTATTCTGATTAACAAGTGTAATATACTTACAATATGTCTAGTTCAAAGTACACTATTATTCATATACTGGTAAAATGATGTTTCTTGTTTTTTTAAACATATATCCACACTGATCTAACTTCAAACCACTAAGGAATGAAAGTTCAATCTAGCTTTCTCTCTACCTTGCCCACCCATGTGTGTGTGTGTGTGTGTGTGTGTGTGTGTGTGTGTGTGTGTGTGTTTACATTTGGAATAAAGCATCATTGTGTATATATAGCACATGTTTTCCTTGAATCAGTTCTGCTCCTAAACATGTAGCTATGCCTAGCTCTTTTCTTCATTGTTTGATGTAATATATATGATGTCTGTTAGCTGGTAGTTACTGTCTTTTAACTTCACAATAGTGGAAACTCAGGAAGAAAGGAAGTAGCTTCAAGAAATCCTAACACCACCAATATTAGTAGTGCTGATAGCTTCCAAAACTATTGCTTTCCCTTGCAACTGTTGAAAACACTAAAGTATGACAAAGGAACACTGCACATTTGTTGAATGGCAGACAACCCAGTCGTCAAAACCAAAAACCGAAAGATAAGGTCACTGGAACCCATATCTCTTGTGGCCCAAGGTGGTTCCCTTCAGACTTTGATAAACCTTTCTTGAAGCAGTTATCTTGTTTCCTTCTACACTATGTCTCAGGAAGCTTAATTACCTGTTCTAATGAAGTTTAGAACAGCATTATCTTATTAGTTGTTTTGTGCACATTTTGTTTTTGGAAATGCCGTATCTAGTTTGACTGGATGTAGAAAATAGGCGCTAACTACAGTTCCAGCTCCCCTTGAGGATGCCTGCTTTGGTGCTGGCTGAACAGTGCAATGCACACATATGACAAGCTTCCCTACAGCATCTATTTTTGTTAATGGACTTCAATTTATCTTCACCTTTCGATTGCCTTGCTTGGTAACTAACAAGAAATGCATAAATTATAAAATTCTGACAAATAATGTTTAAATTTAACACTCAAAGTCCAAAAAAAAAATAATGTGAGATAAAAACTGGATATCCACACTCAGCATTATAAGCAACTTGTATCTTATGCTTGTGAATACTCTTTTGTGCAAATTAGAAGTGATAGGACACTCCTGGGGAACTCTTCATCAGTTACTCCAGAGAATATCCCAGCTCATCTTGATCTTTAGACTTAAGGGATCTAAACTCCTAAAAGCATTAGGCAAATTATTTTCCTATTTTCTAAGTATGCTGTGTAGGAATGACTTTAAAAAAAACAAAGCAGTGAAAACAGTAAGATAGCTTTTTAATTACACTAGATACTCTGTGAGTGATTTGTATCCTGCAAAAGAGATGGTTGCTTAAGCTGGGACTGTTGTAGCAAGTAGTAATTAAAATTTGTATTTTGCCCTGAACCAGTTAGCTAGTAGGTTGCCTGGCTCTTCTATTACTTTTCTGCCTTAAATTGTGTTATTTGTGTGTGATTCCTATGTGTCAACTGCTGTTAATAATCTCAATGATTCCCTCTATTCATACATATATTAAATATACAAAGTTGATATAGTGTCGTTGTTATTTCATAATTTTTCATTAGCAGTGTATGATTAATATTTTACAAGCCCTATTTAACTTTGCTAAATTATATACTACTTTGCTGTAATATAAGTTCGTAGTTTCCTACTTTTTCACACTTAGACTCTTTCTAATTTTTTGTTTTGATTTTTAAAAGATTTGTCATCATCATTACCATTATTGAGACAGTTTCTCACTATGTAGTCTGACTGACCTGGAATTGATTTGTAGACCAGGCTGGCCTACAACTCACAGAGATCTGTCTGCCTCTGACTCCTGAGTTCTGGGATCAAAGGTGTGTGCTACCATGCCTGACTCAATTTATATTGCTTTTAATTATGTGTGTATGTCTGTGTGTAGGTACATGCTTATGAGTGCAGATGTCGAAGGAGATCAGAAGAGGGCGTTGGATCCCCTGGATCTTGAGTTACAGGTGGTTGTGAGTCACTTTATGTGGGTGCTGGAAACCCAACTTGAGTTCTTTGCACGAACATTATCTAGACTAAGGCTCTTAAGACACAGAACCAACTCTCTAGCAGCCTGCTTTGTTTTTTTTGTTTGTTTTGCTCTTTTGAGATAGAGTTTTACTATGTGAAGTCCTCCATGGTTTTTGTTTTTAATAATAGAATAGTTATACATTATTGTATAACATATAGTTATAAGCATAATTATACAATTATTTATAAGAATGCATAATTATACTAGAATGTCATTAAGAGTCATTATATTGCTGTGCTTTCTTTGTTTTGTTTTGAGTAATAATGATTGGGTTTAGCCTAGGTCCCTGGGCTATCTAGGATCAAGCAGTGTTGGGTATGTGTTCTATCCATAAGGCATTGAACCTTCAGTCAAATCATGTATTTACTGGTTACTCCCACAAGCATTGTGCCATCATTCCCTACCACATCTTGCAGAAAGGACATCATTGCAAGTCAAATAGTTTCTGGCTGGACTGGTTTTTATATTTCTCTTTTAGTAGTTTACAGAGTAGTATGTTCCTGTTCCAAAGATACTAGAATGTAGATATGAAGGCTCTTTGTAGGCACCAGTTTGATTTCTTCTTGTTCAATGAGCTGCCTCCACGTCTTCTCATATAATCTGATTAAAAAAAAATAAAACATGTCTCTCCAAATCCACATTTACTGCCCAATTAGTGAACAACCACAATGCTTTTTTTTTTTTTTTTTAATGGACTCCTAAGAACCTATCTTGCAGTGGTATCTATAATTGCTGGATAAAGGAGCATTTTCAGTAATCTTAAAAATATTGTTATGAATTCTTTGAGGATTTCATACAATGTATTTTGATCACATTTGGCCCCACATTTCCCCAACTCCCTACTCATCCACTCCTATCTCTCTACCCTCCAATGTGTCTCCTCTTCTGTTTATTAAGCCATAGGGATCTTGTTTGTACTGGGTGTGGGTCATCCACTGAAGCATGGATGAACTATCATGACTGACAGCTTCCTGCTGCTACTCTTTCTTCCTTTGCCCTGTGCTCCCTACATCCTCCTCCTAGCATGGAGTCTCCTTTGCTGTAGTTTCTTAGGTCTTTCCCTGACACCTTGACAAATGTGTTCAGAACAATGTTTGAGTTCCATGGAAGAAACTTGCTCATGGATTTTTCAATAGCATGTCAGTAGTAGTCTGCTTTTTGCTCACTCTTAAAATGTCACTTTCTTATGTCTATGTTTTTAGTTATTTTTTGAGAGTATAGTATGATTGCATACGTTTTCCCCTTCCCTATTCTTTGCAAGCTCTCATATACTTCTTTCTCCCT
This sequence comes from Sigmodon hispidus, assembly GCA_004025045.1. Lineage (NCBI taxonomy): Eukaryota > Metazoa > Chordata > Mammalia > Rodentia > Cricetidae > Sigmodon > Sigmodon hispidus. The sequence continues at coordinate 21,879 of PVIH01002411.1, forward strand.
GCTTGCTTTCAAATTCATGGCCTTTTTGTTCATTAATTATTATTACATAATATATGCATATGGATATACATCTATATCTTGAAATAAACAAATGCAACCTAATCAGTTTGTTTAATGTTAATTGAGTATATATTTTCAGGACTGACTAACAAGGATAATTTTATCTATTATATATTCCTAGATTTTCCCAGAATACTTGGTAACTTTTATTTATTACAGTAAGAAATAGTATACATGTGATATATGATTGTTTAAATGAAAGCTTACTTGATTAACATTTACAAAAAAAGTAGTAAGAGAGACAGAGATATGACTATACAGTTAGAAAATCCCCCCAAAAAGGCATTTTCATAGAGATCTTGAGCGGATTATACTTCTGCTTCCCCAAATTATATTTAATGGTTATAAATAGTCATTTAGTAAATTATTGTTTTATAATATAATATAATTAAAGCAGGTCAGGAGGTAGTTTATATGTGGATCAAATGTATATTCTCTCTCATTCTCTCCCTCTTCACTCTCTCTCTCTCTGTCTCCATGCCCTCACTATTTACTGACAAATTGTGTCACTGACTACTGAAAAATAATGTATTTATCAGAAGTTATATGATACCTAAATTTCAAAATACTGTGTAGAGAGGAATTATGCTAGAGTAGAGGTCACTGGACCTCTCTCCCACCAAGTCTCCTATAGATAGGATGCAACATCCTATTTTCCAAAAGACAATGTGTATTAGAACAGGGATACCAGAGTCAGTATTCTAGAAGTTGAGTTACAAGAAGACTCAGAGGCCATCTGGTCCAAAGCTCAATTTAGTGTTGAAGAAACCCAGTCTCAGATTAAATCACCGGCTGTAGGCTGTAGGTCACACACCTCACCCTTAGCTCTTGGAGATGAGAGTAGGCACTTTCTCCACGCCATTCTGTTGGGCTTTTTTGGCTTTGTTTGACAGAAGAGGTTGGGGGACAAGTGACTTCCAAGGATAAGTTAATTTGAAAAGCAGAATAGCAGACATTTGTCATATAAAGGAAACTTAAAGTAGAAAAAAAAGTGAGTCATACAGATAGAGAAGTTAAAAATACAGAATTAAGGCACTCAACACATCATGTGCACACTGTCATCTCTTCTCATGGAAGGAGAAAAGAAAAGAGAAAAGAGTTGCTTTGCTCTGACCTGTAAGGAGTATGTGCTGAGAAGTGTGGCAGGCATAAACCCGGGTGCCATAGACACTCGCTCACACCAGCTCTCAGCGCTGGCAGCGTGCCACAGATGGCAGAAGCTCCGGCACTTCTTACCTGATGGCGCCGGGTGGTGGTGACAACTGAGAGGGGCTGTTTCTAGCTTGAATTGGAGAAAAAACAATTTTAAAAACACACTCTTAGAATATATTTAAGTTATTGACCACTAAGAAAGATGCTTAGGAAAGCCCATGGAAAACGTAACTTGGTTCTTTTATCACCCAGAGAACAGTTGTAAAGCCAAGAGTGCTACCACCTTCAACTATTTCATAAATGGTATTAAGGGCCCAAGTTAACAGTAAAAAGTATGTTGATTCTTCTAGTTTCGGCTCTCAGAGACTGGGCATAGATTTTCTTTATGCCATGGAAGGGGGAGGGGCACTGACGCAGAGAGACCTCCACTGGGCAGAACTTTGCCAGGCTCCAGAAGTACTGGATGAAGGAGCGCAGTGTCCTTCTGGAAGCATACGTTCTAGGTGTAATCTTCATGCGCTTGAACTTTACATTCGAACTCTCCATGAAAACTTACTTGTGAGAGTAGAGGAAGTACAAAATTGAGAAACTAGTGCAGGTAACTCAACAAAAAACAGTACCCACATCATCAACACGATCGCCATTGAAGTGAAGTGAATGATGAGATTAAATGGGTTTTTGAGGCGTGAATTTCCTAGAAGGAAATGAAGCGTCGTCGTTCCACTGATGAGTAGTTCGAGGCTTTCTCTGTAGATGTAGCATAGGTATGTGGAGAGCAGTGAAGCATTCTCTCAGGCTAGGAAGTATGTGACTGCTCTCCTGACCATGACATCTTCCTTACCAAAGATCATGGTGCACTCCAGGAGCAAAGGAAAAGCTATGGCTAGCAGAGCCTGGAAAGCCCTCAGGCAGGCAACACCTTGTTCTGTCATTTCTAGACTTCTGTTATTTTTTAAGGTGCAGCATGACCAGCATTTTCACCAATTACCCTTATTCATTCGCCCAGATGAGGACCCTGTATTAATCTTGCATGCTTTTAGAACTGTTTGGAAATGTCTGGTTTTTGTTTCCCGGTGTCTGTTTAGGAATTTCCCCCTCCCTGCAGTTTTTGGTTTTTAGCTCACAGAGTGCAGAGGATATAATCGCTGCTGTGGATCTGTATTGCAGCATGAGAGAGCAATGCCTAAGAACTCTTATTTCTTTGGGGTTGATGGGTTTCATATCTAAAGAAAACAAATGTCACAGTAACTAAGCTGGATTCTAGTAGTAAATTTCTTCTTCTTCTTCTTCTTCTTCTTCTTCTTCTTTCCCTCCCCCTTTAGCGTTGAAAGCCGAAAAGAGAAGAGAGCTGACTCAGGGAATGGTGTTGACAGGGAGACTTGTCTATGATTTGATCTTCAATTTATTTTTTACGTGTAGATGAGAAGAGTGTCACAATTATTAATAAACCTGCTTTGATCATGTATTGTAAATCCTGCACCTTCATACTGTAAGTAGAGCAATGCTTGTTCCATTTCTGTGTTTCACCTCTGAGCAGCGTTACCCCCTTGTGAGCAGATACAATAGCAAATGCACAGTGTTAGTACCATGAGACATTCGCCAACACAACACCCACTGTCAGCATTATGAGAGCAAAGCTTTCTTACAAAAAAGAAAAAGTCACATTTACCTAGTTTGTATTTTCCTACCTTAGTAACCTGAAGACACCTGATACTTTTATTCAGAAGAATTTTGGAAGGTAGTCTTACATTTTATTTTTTATGCCTTAGCATTACCGACTTGCTTTGAAAGGCCCAAACCAAAAGGTGACTTTGAAAGCATTTTTAACAATTGTATTTATGTATTTCCTAACTTACTATGATGCATTGTATATTTAATATCTAACTGATACTTCAAGTTATTTGAGAAAGAAACCTGTTCATACCTTCTTAAAAGTTATGCTGTAAGACAGTCCTGTAGTGTTTGCTTAGAATTCATGCTGTAACCATGTGGTCAAGTACTAGGAGTCTATGAAATGCTTTAGAGATATTGGAAGAATTTTGTGATTTTTTTTTTTCATTTTAAGTCTTTACCAGCAATGTGCTATTGAATTTTTCTCCCATTGACAACAGTTGCTTTCCAAATATACCTATGACATACATACTTATAAAATTCCACATGGTGAATCATTGCACATGAAATGCCATCCCTGTATAGCTGCTCAGCTGATAATGGTCATGTACTGCTTAGTATTGGTTCCTATCATTTCTCGTTAGACCAGCAGATCTTCAACAGCAATTGTTCTTGCAAAGTTCTTTTCCACATTTTAATCAAATGCATGTTGTGGAAAAACAATCTTTGAACTAAAATTCAGTTTCTGTCAGAGGAGGTTATGTAAATATTTCTGTCCATACGAAACAATCCAACTTTACTAAGCTTATTAAAACAGGAAGGAAGATATGGATTCTTTAGGATTACTAAATATAAAGTTTATTTAATTTTTGATTAATGTGACTTAGTAAAAATAAAATCTCATAGGATTCATAGTTCCTAAGGATTATCAGTAATTGACATTGTCCAAATTTAGAATAATTCAGAGCCCTGTGGCTTTTATAAACTATCTGTACTCCATGTAAATGCACATAATTGGACAAACCCCTCTAAGCAAATGAAGGTGAAAAGCAGCAAAACCTGCATTAACCTTAACATTTTGATATTTTTTGAAGAACATTTTCTCACAGTCTTTTCAGGAGCCATTTTTTAATGAAATATGAGCTAAGTTATGAGATGAATTTGCAGTTAGTAAAGTTTGTATTTATAAATGGTAAAGAAAAAATTCAAAACTATCTGTTCTAAATGTGCTGCCTTTGTGTATGTTATAACCTGACACTCCAGCTCACCATCTTCACTGTTTATTATTTAGCAAGTCAACCCCAAAGCAGTCTCCCAAGTGTTTCCATGATATAGTACCTGTTCTGTTAAAAATGATCAGTGAATTGAAACTTTCATATGATCACTGGTTTGAACAAGCAATCATCCTATGAAATTCTGTATTTCTGAGTATTTTTATAGTAATTTTGTTCTTGTGTGAATTTTAATGCTATCTCTATCTCAATCTTAATATTTTGAAATCACATAAAATATAAGAAATGTAGTATTATATATTTACTCCTAATTTTAGATTCCTGGTCAGAATTATTGAATATCTTGAATGTAATTTATTGCAATGTTTAAGTAATGTATAAATGTGACTAGGATATTGTGTTTTTCAAAACTAAGAAATGTTATGTGGAAATAAATATTTATCCTAACTAATTTTCATTGCATATTTTAAAGTGTGTCCTGTCTTTATTTTTCTTTTTATATTAACCAATAAATCAGGTAAAACACTTCAATGGTCTAAACATATTTAAATGAAGACATCCCCACTGTTAAAAAAAAATGTGACATAAACACTTCAGGAAGATTAAAACAATTTATGAAGAGATAATAACGAGAAGCCTGTAAGGATGCACATGCTCCTTCCTCCACAGAACACATAAGAACACAGAGTAACAAGTAACGTTACTTCTATGACAAGTGAAAAGCTTATTAATAGCATCTGCATTATTAGAAACCTGTGTAGGAAAAGCATTCCCTAAGTGAGCCCTTGCTGTTTGCTGTAATGGAACCATAATTCTTTTGTGGACATCTAATAGATTGTTGGAAAGACTGCAAAAATTGTTCCAGAAGCATAGGTAAAATGTTTCAGAAAAGTGCTGTTGCTCATTTAAGAATGATACAGGATACATTATAATAGACAACACCATTAGAGCGTATTGGACACTACATAGATATGGCATATGAGAACATAAAAGAACTGCTAGGTAATAGTTCTCTCGACTAGTAGACTTACTTGTAGTTGCCCCTACTTAACAGCATTCATATTTTTCCTAAATATCTTGTTGGAGTGATTAAAATTCTACCTCCTCAGACATCCAGTTTGACCACCATTTGTCTTTTTTCCAGGGTATATGTATGTCCATAGGTGTGTAGATTTAGGTCTGAGTTTTCAATTAATTTTATCCTATTGATCAATATGTCTGTTTTATGCCAATACTCTAGTGTTCTTATTACTATAGCTCTGTAGTAACACTTAAAATTGGAAATGGTGAGACCTCCAGCAGGTATTTTATTGTTCAGAATTATTTTAGCTATAGGGGTAATTCAGACTCATAGTCTGACAGAGATACTCTGATGATGATTTTCAGATCTTTTAGGATTCTCTTAGGTCTTAGAAGTGAAGGGTTCAGAGTTTAATTGTATTCTAGTAAGCAATTGAGCAGCATGAATTGGCGTTTTTGTAAATGGGGAGATCATAAGAGTGGGCATGATACTGAGAGGTCTGATATCTGAGTTTGATGGCATGCATGATGTAAAAAAAAAACAAATAATAAATATATAAATATATGAACAAAAAAGAAGTGAAGGGTTATTCAACTTCCTGTCTGCACTGACCTCTCTTGTTTCTGTCCAGCTAGAACCCATTTTTCCTGAGTTGCTTTTCTATCATTGGCAGACTTGTCTCTAATTTTTCAGTGTGTCTATCATGTAGATCCAGTTAAGGATAGAAAATAAATTACCATCTGGATGGCATCTATAATATCAGCCCTTGGGAGGCTAAACTAAGAGGACTGCCAGAAGGTTAGCCTGGTTTATCATGGGTTAGGGTCAGCAGGGTCTAAATAGAGCAAGGTGCAGTCTTTTAAAAAATGAGATGGCAAACTTTTGGATGTTTTATGAAAGTCAGATAGTCTCTAAGTATTTTGAGAGGGTGGTTGTGGTTAATAATCAGAAGTGACTTCTAATTTTTTTAATTTATTTATTATGTATACAGTGTTCTGTCTGCACGTGTCCTTGTATGCCAGATGAGGCCACCAGACCTCATTACAGATGGTTATGAGCCACCATGTGGTTGCTGGGAATTGAACTCATGACCTCTGGAAGAGCAGTCAGTGCTCTTAACCTCTGAGCCACCTCTCCGGCCTGACTTCTGATTTTTTTTTAAGCTGGGTATATTTAGGTGTTTCCTTCTCTTTATTCCTAATGATCTCATTTCTTCTTATTGTGGAGTGAGCTTATATCTAGGTCCACTTCCTTTTGCATGTGGAGTCATAGACTTCTGTCAGGCAACCTCATTCTTCCATTCATTTGTAAGCCCCTTGATGGTGATGCTGGTGTCTTAACCTTCCCTGTTAATACTATAGGGTCTAATTCTGTGCTCAGATATTTACCAAAACAGCAAAAATTGTTCCAATAGCATAAGTAAAATGTTTCAGAAAAGTGCTGCTGTTTAGATAAGAATGATACAGGATACATTATAATAGATAACACCAGTAGGGCATATTGGACACTACATGGCATATGAGAACATAAAAGTTTAACACCAGAAACTGTACAATGTATGCAGCCACCAAGGTAGGAAAACCAGCAAAGTACTGTGGCTAGGGGAAAGAAAAGTAGGAAGAAAGCTGCTAGGCACTGAATATACATAAATCTCAGCCATGCAGCAGTTCTGAGGTAGGAAGATTTATACTTTTTTAGAACTCAAGTAGAGCGGAATTCAAGTGCCTAGATAATGTTCCTTAAATTGTCACAACTGCTGACTATCCTGCCCTATGTGTCTGATTTCAGCAGAAGGGCTCTGCCTCTCAAGCAGAAGGTGAGAATGGATTTTGCTCATCCCTAATATGGTGTTCATTTTGCTTCTTAGAACTGGAATCAATACCATTTCTTCTCAATGTCCTCTACTTTCTTCATCACTAATTTCTCTGTGATAGCAATGGAACCAAAACTAGCAGGAAAATCCATTTTGTTGCTCACAATTCACAAAATTATAATTCTGCATAGAAGGAATCTACAGATGCCCATCCCTTCATGTACAGTCAAGTATCCTAATTTTTGTGTCTCTTGCATCTGAGGATCCAAACCCTGATCAAAATATGTTTAAAATAACTACATCTGCATCAGCATGCATTTGCTTTTCCTCTTATCATTTCTTTCAACATGATACGCAGCATTTACATTGTCCTGTATATTACAAAAATCTGAGGAGTATTTAAAATATAGAGAAAGACAAGCTTTCATTTCTGTTTAGTCTATGTCACTTCACAGGAGATATTTGAAGATCATTGGATTTTTGATACCTATATTCATGGGTGAATCTAGAACTAATCCCCTGTAGATACTGAGAAATAGGGATAAGGATTTTGGTTATTGAATCATGATGATTTTGAATGTTGAAAAATCCCACTATCATGGTGGATGCTTTTTAAGAGATTTTACAAGCTTGGAGAATTGATTTGGAAAAGCTGTGCAAAATAAGAACTTCTATTAATTTGTTGACATGTATAGTTTATAACAGTGATTCCCTACCTAGGGTCATGGCCCCTTTGGGGATAGTCACAGGGGTTATCCAAGACTATCAGAAAACATATTTTTTACATTATGGCTCACAATAGTATCCAAATTGCAGTTATGAAGTAGCAATAAATATAATTTTGCAGTTGGGAGTCACCACAACATGAGGAACTGTATTTAAGGATCACAGCATTAACAAGGTTGAGAACTACTGCTCTATATTCATTGAAAGGCATACTCTTTTCAATAGCAGTGAAAAAAATTCTCTTCTAATTAATTCAAATTCTTGGGCTTAAATGTTAATATTGTCAGAGAAATGTGACATGCAGAAAAATGATCAAGTACTACTGAGCTTCACAGTGGTCTTGTAATTACCAGGCTCTGAGATATTTTATGGGGTAGCTAGTGATGTTATGCTTTATAACCCCCATTTCTGTTTTATTCTCAGCCATCTGTATCCCCCCCAAACATCCTGAATATATGCTTCAGGTCACTCAGGATGTATGTGAGAATACTGCTGAAATAACTGTCATAAAGTTGGCACAACAAGATTATCTTATTTTAGGGGGAAAAAACATGCTTGTGTTTTGGTATGTTTTTTCACTTAGAATTTATTGAATCTTAAATATTTTACAAATCTAGTAGTCTTATAAATCAGTATTCTCACTTCAACTTAGAAGAAAATCAGGGAGTGCCGAGAAGTGGGATTGCTAAGATCTGATGGAGAAACACAATGCCCAGATCGGCACTGACTCAAGGAGTCCTGGATCATGAACCATTCTGTGATTCCTTTAGCACAGGTGCCTCTGGGTGCTGGTGCACTCTGAGGATAGTTTGGGAAGGAAGGCTTCGCAAGGTTAAATGTGCCCATAAGATACATGAATATACACCTCAGTGATACTAATAGTTCTTGTGTTTCAAAATTACCCTTAAATTAGGTTAAATAACTTATGTTTCTTTATCTAATTTACAACTCAATTACTGAACAGTAAAACTTGTCCTATGAGAGTCAAATAAAACTTAATTTATTCACATTATCACTACTTGAAACCCTCATTGCCTGAAAAATGTGTGCTGTGATATTTTTATTACTTCAGGCTCCAGAAACAATGTATTTAGAAATGAAAGGAACAAAAAAATTATGACTTGGGCATTATATAAGCATTATACAATCATGAGAAATATTAATATAAAGCCTGGATTATTAAATAATGTAGTTTGGCTTCATGAACCCATATGAGATAGTTTCTATTTAATTTGCTTTTATGTTTTCATGCTGTCAGGAGCATGTGTTACCTCTGTTCCTTGATCTAGGACCTTGTAGACTGGTCCTGCTACATATGTAAATAAAAGGATAATAGTGAAACCTACAGGGTTAAGAATCAGCAAAGCTTCCAATGGAAGAGTAGGACTTGAGAGTTAATTAAGGTGAAATGAATCAGTGATGTGCCCTGGAAATAGCATCAAAGCTGATTTCACAGCCTCTGTGCAATGTTCTCATGAATCTCTAATCTCATTTTTAATTGATAGATGGTTTCCATTTCTGCCAGGTTTGGAGGTATGCTGTCGCTCACCTGTCTGTGATCATTTTGTCTAACAAATGGTCTGCATTTAAATGTGTGAAGTCCATTTTTAAAATGCAGCTGTGTTACAAATAATTGAAACAAAACAGTATATTTTCCAGAGTATTCAAACATTGTTATGTCAAATTCAGTATCTAAATGTTTTCTATTATATCTCTGTCCCCCCCCCTCAAAAAAAAGAAAGACCTGAGACAAAACAAAACCCTAAACTCTGGAAGGACAGGTCTACTGAAGCATCAGAACTACCAAAATGAGTGTGAGGATAGTATTCATTCTCATGCTGTGAACCTCATACGCTTCCCTGGATAAAATTAAATTATGTATCCCATAGTATATAAATGATCATATTTTTATTAATAGGTGTCTTAAAAATAAGTGTTACATATGTGAATTGTTATTTCATTGATATTAGATAAACTCTTATGTATTATTTAATTTTAAACAATTTTATGTATCTAAGTTGTTTTTTTTTTTTTAAGCTGAACTCTTTCCATGTTTACAAGACAGTCTTGGATTTCTAACAAGTTAAACAAGAACCTTTGAACAAATGTGTCCATATGTCAATGTGATTTAAGTTTGATTCAAGATGTAACCCATTACCTCTGAAAACTGGAAGCATATTTACTAAATGACCAGGCAAAATTCCAGTGTGTAGAATAGAAATAATAACACACAACATTCTCATTCATTTTCCATTAAAAAGCCAATGAAGTTAAAATATTTTAATTAACATGCTCAGAGCAATGAAGTAAGAAAAACTGATACAAGTATTCCTTCATGTTAGAATTTGTGACACAAATATTTTCAACTTTTAACAGGGCAAGTTGATATGTTCCAAGCTGCCTCTTTTCCCTAGAAAACATCGGTGATTTTTAAAAGCACATTGGCGATGCTTTGCCATCACCCTTGCTGTGTTTTTGTAGCACCTATAGCCATAACTGACACCTGGGGGCCTTACATTGTTGGCAGTTTCCCTTGCATTTCTTTGGAGTCTATTCAACTGCTGTGGTTTTACTGAGAAGTCAGTGCTTTGCATATATGATTTCCTGAGACTGTTTGAATAGTCTTTCTCAGAAAACTGTGCCAGTCTGGCAGTGAACAGCACTTCTTGAGGCGAGCTGACAGTAGCATGGATGGGTTGGTATGCTTGGACCTGGGTTTCTAGCCATACTCTGTAATCTCCCCCCCCCCCAATCCCTCCTTCTCCTGTTGCTGCCCTAATGACATCATTGCCCACATCTCATTACCTTAAATAAGGGAACAAGATTTGGACCAGTCAATTAAAAAAACAGAAATGTAATTCTTCTCAGGAAATCTATGCAGAGCTCTTGTAAAAATAATTTATATTTGTTGTTTCAGCAGCTGATGTGGAAATAATTTTAAATGATAAACAAAACAGAGTGAAAAATCCAAATTGCTGTAAGGTAATAATCTGTTGTGAAGACAGACGTCCTTACTTAGGGCTGCAGGTATGAAACTGGAAAGTAGCCTGAAATTTCTCGATGGGAGCATTTTTAAGATCATCATCTTGACAGTGCAGTTTTGAGATAATGAGAACAAATGTGTTTTTAAATAAGCGACAGGAGCTTTGTGGTGCTAATGTAAGGAGAGGCACTGTTGGAGGAAATGGCTCATGTGGGTATAGATGTGCTGGTGAGCTGTGCTGCTAGCAATTCCATGGTCTTCATCAGTATACCACTGGAGAGAAAATAAAGTCAGAATTAGGATGTCAGTTATATTACAAAAGGAAACATTCAATTGAGCTGTTGTGTGGTGTTATAAACTGAACTGTGGTCAAAGAGAGTGTCCAGTTCTCCCCTAGAGCTTTTCAAGACATGTTCAGTGCTGAAGAAGTCTCTGGCCTTCTTTTACAGGTATTGAGAAAATCCACTGTGCATTTGGATTTACTGCATAGGGCTTTAAACATAGGTATGTTCTAATTAAAATACTCAAATCAACTTTTAAATGTAACTCAAAGGTCATTTAAATGCACACAGTAAATGGGGAGGTTTATATCAGCAGGCATACTATTTTAATGGGTGCTAGCAAGTATCAAATTTCTCTATACTTGAGTATGTATTAAATAGATTTTAAAGCAATTTTTCCAATATAAGCATGTAAATGACTAGAAGATCAATTTGAATATTAAAATTTTTATGTATAATGTAACTAAAGTCAAAAATTAAATGTATTACTTATCAACAGTTAAGTTTTATACTGGAAACTAAAAACTCTGTCTGTGTGACATTTCTATAGATGACTCCAACTGAGGCAAACATATATAAATTGATATCTGACTAGGAGGGCACTGCTGGCCTAGTACATTTTACTGAGACAAGTTAATTTTAAAATCATGCCTCAAGTATTGTCTGATTTTGCTTTAAATAAAGAAAAAAATAATCCTCGACCTCTACTGAGAATCTAACCCAAAAGATGTGGTAGGTTTTCTCAGTACTAGATAGAAAGCCCACTCCTAGACGTGGGCACTACTGGAATGGAGCACACAGTATGTGTTGAAAGTGGTAAGGGAGGGTTTTCTAGCCAAAACAGAAAGGTGTATTTTAAACAATAGTACTATTAGCGTAAGACATGTTGTAAATGCATGTATATATACATATTTTTTTCTTTTTAATCTGAAAAAAATCCTAATATAGAAGACTAAATACCCCAAACATCCTATATATAGGCAAAACCAGCCCCAGTCATCCTGACTTTAAAGCAACTCTAATTGCTGGTTGCCTGCAGTTGTTCAACAAAAGACCGTGTAGCAATTGCAGGAACTGAAGCACGCTGATTATTAATATCCCACTGTTGGTAGGATGGCTAGTAATCATAACAGAATGGATTTTACATTTCAGCTATTATCATGCTGGTTTCACTTTAGAATTACTCTACCACACATTTACAGAATAAGTGATTACTTTCAAATCAAAACAGGGAGAGACTGAACCATCACATGAATAGAAGAATGGTGTTTTGACACTCCCAGGATATGTAATACTGTGTTTCTCAACCTCAAACTGTCTAATATTTACTCTGTGTATGACTCAAGGATATCACATCTCCAACTTCACACTGGAATGATAAAGCCCTCTACAATCTCATCTTCTGAGACGTCCTTAGGAAAAAGTAACCCCCAAAGAAACTGGACCCACCAGATACTTTGTTTCCCCTGAACAAAGTCTTATTATACCATTGCTTGGAAATCCACACCAGCATCCACTAGGGCTTTGGTGATCTGAGCTGACTGCTGAAAGTGAACATTATCTGTGGAAAAGAAAGGGAAAAAACAGCCATAAACAAGTAGCTAATAGCCTCTAGAGTGTTCAGAAACCTAGGGAAAAGCACAGAAGTGACTGAAGTTCTAGGACTCAGCATCCCATTTAGCCCAAGACAAGTGAGTTGTGGAAAGCAACACTGTTTTATTGAAGTAAATGTAACAGTCTTGCCCCTCATGCTTTTGTTTTGTCAGTAGTGAAATTGCAAACCTGTCTGTGATACTAAAAAGTCTAATTAACCGAAACTCACCATCTGCCGTTCCATGAATAAGGAGGTACTCAACTTGTTTAAAATTTTCAGCTCTGCTCATGACTGTTGAATTCTGAAATTGGGAAAAAGAATGTCATTATTCAAAAAAGGATCTGCCATAACTGATTTTTCACTTCAGTTTACAAAATAAAATGTTTTCAGCTGGGGGCCCCTTTGATACAAAATATAGCAAACCGATATTCAAGCAAATGCTGTCTCCATGCATGGCAGAATGCACAGCATGCCCTGTGCCTGGGAGACGGGACTGGAAAGGAAGAATGCCACATCTTCCCTGCACATGAAGGAAGAAGGCACCTGTCCCCTAGGCTGCAAGCAAAACCCCTTAAGTCCCAGATCACAGATTGGATATGTCCTATGCATTAGAAGAGGGCAGAGTCTCATATTAGCAATGTATGTTCCATGGGTTTCTGCTGTAGTTCAGCCAAAAAGTGTATTACCATAGCAACCGTGTGTCACATGGTGCCATACATGCTACATTTCAAAGAGCCTGTACATAGCATTTGCAACTAAACATACTCTGCAATATGTCATGTGAACTTTGGTCCACATTGCTAGGTTCTAAATGAAAAGCAAACATTACCTCTCTGGAAACAGATGTTTAAAACCTTAGCAAGTGAAACACATGGGAGGGGAAGGGGTAAAAAAGAGCAAGGATGGTCCCAGAAAATCAGTGGGTGTTTGATACTTGCTCATTTTTAATATTAGAGAAAAAAATGGCGCTGTTAAATGTCATCTCCAAGCCAGGCAGCGTGACAGGATGGAGGGTTAAAAGTTCTATTTTGTAGTTGGAGTCATGTACAGGCTTCCACAAAAGCCTTGGGGGAAAGACACTTTAAAAAGCATAGGTCAGATGATTTAAATTTAGGACTAGTTACAATGTTGAGCTAAAGGAACAATGCCAGACAGAGACTGGGAAAAGTGAGTCTGCTTTGCCTGTCTGGAGTGGGTTGGAGAGGGAAGATGCACTGACATCTCCACAGACTCAAAAGCAGCCAACTGGCTCTTCCTGAGTCAAGGTCTGCATCTTAGTGTCATCTCAATCTACAAAACTAGTGAACACTTAATATTTTTTGGGGGGGGTGTCTTAATAGTGTGGCCAGAAAGCTTTGGGGCTACAGTGGTATGCTAAAATCTAGTCTTTGGTTTTAATACTATTGAGCTTTGCAACTGGAGACATGTATGTTACACTCTTGAGTCCTGATTTCTGTAAAATGGGAATAAGAATAATTCCACTTAGGAGTCAAGAGACATGGTAAAAAGCATTGTTTAAAGTAAATTGTTGATGCTGACTGAAAATTTTGTGACATGGTATTTCTGGAAAGTGACATACTGTCTACAAAATTTAGTGCAGTTACCCAAAATGTTTGCATCAACTAAAACTCCTAGGATCATCCTGGCCTGGGTAGCTAAAAGTAAATGTCCCATCCTGTCTCTGCAGGCTAGTTCCTACTCAGCTTGATCATATTAAATTTCAGACCCAAATTGAGAATTTGTTCATAAACTTATCAAATAGACATTGCAACTCATTAAAAGTTGTTCTTTAATTTTAGAGAAACTTTCATCTGATGGGATGTCCCACATATATTGCTCTATTTGGAATTCATCCATCCAGAATGTGTGCAAGCTTGCCTTTGTCCATCACAACATTACCACTTTTATTTTTACAATAATTCATTTTTTTATCTAGTCAAACAACATTCATCTGTATCCAACTAAATAATAAGGTCTATAAAAAATGACTTGCTTATATTGTTTATTATCCTTATCCTATCCAATATATAGCTAAATATTTACCAACAAAAGAAGTAAATGAAATTATTCAGCACTGGCATTATCTAATGTAAATGAGCTTACTTTTGCTGAGTTAAGTGGGAATGGAGTAGAGAGAATAAAATATTTTCATTCTGTAATTTATTTAGTCATTGTGCCCACTTACAACTGCTATACCATGGCAGTAGTAACCGTAACTACCATTCCTTGAGCATTTTCTCTGTGCCTGCCACTATGCTAACTAATCATCTTGAAGGAGCCATGAAAGTGAGCCAAATTCTCACACCTGTATGAGATAGGTCTATGTGCCAGCCCTGTGCTATATGTGAAGAGACAGGTTCAGAAAGTAACTTGTACTACAATCCATCTCAAGAAGTGTCAAAACTAGACCAAGTATGGGAAAAAGTCACTTACTTTTTGTTTCTCTGTCATGTCTTCTAAAATTATAAAGGACTAGGGATTGTCTTCCAACAAAGGAATGGTGTAAAATAACACGTTAATTAAACATTCTGGAATTTGAAGTACACAATAGTGAGTACTCTGGATTCTGAGCCACAGTAATCTGAACAACCCTGTACGTGGTCAAGAGTATCTTTCCTGTCCTTGTTACCTAACATTAAGATTGCACAGAACTTTCAACAATCCTCTGTCTTCCAAAAGGAATCAATCAAATCAAACAGTCCTCGATAGCATTGGTATGCCTCTGATGTAGCTGGAGATGGGAAGGTGCGGTGGTTAGAAGGCTCAGGACTCATTCTGAGTTGCAGAGCCATGGTTCCTTAGGGGCCCTTTGCAGTGATCTCTTCCTTCAGTCATGGACTCAGCCTGTGCTCACTTCCTGCAGCCTTGTTTCTGCATGTGCTCAATTCCACCTTTTGCTCACAGACAATAATTAATTTTAACCCTCAGACCTGACACAGATAGACAACTGTGTTCTCTCACCTCGTCTCCAGCAGCCCCATGGGCCTGCCTTGCTTGGCAGCATGAACAGGAAAAGCTGCTCCAACCACCTCCCAGTGCCATAAGATGGAGAAATGTCATTGAAACATAGAGTAATAGTTAGGAGGCATATAAATACACAGGACAGTTAGCAAGGAATGTGATAACTACTGGAGTTTGGACCAAAACAGTTTCTGGCTGCCTTTTTTTTCTTAAATGGAGTGAATACAGGCTGAAAGAAGACAATTTTTATAAACAAGTAAAACCCTGAGCCTAAGATAAATGTTGTGATGTACACACTGTAGCTGTGATGAACTAGACATGGTGAGAAATGCAACATACTGAGAAAAAGACGAAAACTGTGATAAAAGTGTCATGATGCAAATTGTTTTACATTAACAATATTACACTACAAAGAAAGAAAGACAAATACTTTAATGCAGCAAGAGAAAAATAAAACAAAAGCTTTCTCTGCGGCTGCAAGATAAGTGTGCCATTTCAGTGCACGTTTCCCTGATCATTGAGAGAAGCCTCCAAAGGGACCTTTCAATGAGAAACAGGCAGCTGCTAGAAAGCACACCCTCTTTGGGGTTTTCAGTGCAGAAAACAAACCTCTACCCCCAAATGCAATGATGTCACTTTGCCTCTGGAATCACTGCTAAGTGGTTCTCTAACGGACTGTGTGAACTGACTTCTCTATTAAGACTCTCTTGCCCACTGTATGGCACACTTCAAGTCATGGAGGATACAAGCAAAGCCAGTGTAGGAGATGCATGTATTCCTCCAATATATGATTAATGATTGGGAAGACATTAATTATACTATTTTAACCCACCCAAATTGCCTATCCATGAAAACAGAAGTAAAAAAGGAAATGGATGACTAAGTTACAAACCGAATAGTCTATCACCAATGACTAAAAAGGAAGCTCAGAGTGATAAATGGGCAAAGATGCAATGGTGGTGCAGTTGGCATTCTCCTAAGGCTAGAAACTTCCGGAGAGCCCTGCTGCCAGCAATAGTCTGGCAGAAAAAAGTAGAAAGGATCGGTCCAGTGGCAGTGCCGATTCCACAGCATCTCTGTAAGGAGCTTTTCCTTCAATCCCCAAGAAGAACCATCTGTAGCTGCTTATTGGATCATGCTGGTTCCTCAGCTACCTTCCAACAAATAAATCTTTGTATTTTTGAAATAAAGGAAGGAGCTGATGAGAGTCGAGAAATGCTGTGAGAAACAGGAGGTATAACAATTTTCAAGCCACCCTACTGCCATCTACATACTCGGAGGACAATTTGCTCCCTGGAGATAAGGATGGTGGCAGATACCATGGTTACAAAGCTTACTTCATGGCAGATTTGAAAGGAGGTCTCTTATAATTATTTCTGTGACTCTGGGAGGCATATCTGGTTATTCCCATTATTTAGAAGATAAAATTGAGGTTCAGAAAGGAAATGTTAACTTCCTCAAGCTCAAACTTCTAGAAGTAAGCAGACTTTCAATATTGGTCATTTGAACTCCAAAGCCCAAAACGTAACCTCACAGCTAAGGTACTTATTATCATTCACAGGTCCTGTAGAGGGCCAAGCCATCACTGGGTCTGATGACAGATAACAACTCAGAAAGCTATTGCCTTGGACTTTCTGGCTTACTCTATGGATTCTCCTCCTATAATCAGTGCTATATGAATAATATTAAAGGGTGCCTTTTGGGGGGAACCATCATTTATACTGAGCAGAGGGCACAGAAAATATTTGAGAAAAATTGAATCCAGCCCACTAAATAAGATGTTTTACTTGTGTACATCTATCAAACAACTGCACCCATGGGTTGCCAAGGAAAGAATTCCCATCAACCCCAGACAGGGGGCTCTACCTCAGGCCCCACAAGCAACACTGGCTGCTTTAAAGATCACACAGCAGTCAACATTTTATCAGCACTCCACAAACAAGTTAAGGTTTGGCTTAAATCTGAAGGTCTCTCTCCCTTTGGCATATTCTGGGATAATAGAACAAATGTCAAATCAGTACAAGATGGCATATTTACAAAATTGCACCCTGTTTTGCATAACCTAACGATGCAGCAGTTCTTAAGGATTGAACGTTTCAAATCTGCTAGCAGAAGACTGCCAAATCTATGACTGTTTCATACACTTGCCAAAAGCCTATCAAATTTTGAGCAAAATGCAAAATAAATCTCCTCTACAAGTTAAATCAGCCCTTCTGTGTGTTCCAGGCTGCCCTCTCCTCTTGGCAGCAAGGCTCAGGACCCGGGCCCCCTCCTCCTGGCCTTGCTCTTCTACTTCTCTGTTTATTCACAAGACAGTCCCTTCCCCAGTCGATGCCCTGTCATATTTATTGGTCACCATTTGGTCTGCTCTTCTCAAAGCTATCATGGAGGTCAAAGGGTCTGCCTCCGAGATCCTAGTAAGCTCTGCTCCTGTCACTTTCTATCTGCCTCGTTCTCCTTCTCTCTCATGTAATCTGTCGAGAATCTCTCTGATTTCCCCCCAGCTCTTCTCCCTTCTTTTTCCACCTCAGATGGTCTCTTCTTCCTTTTTGAACCCTCAACATCTATATGTTGCTTAATATTTCAGTGCCTCAGTTTCCCTGTCAATAAAATGGTGGTATTCTAAAATGTTTAATTACTCTGGTAACACCAGAGTGTTTCAGAGAGACTTGAAGCTGATAATACATGTGAAGTCTTACAGTAGAGTCTAGCTATACCAACACAATGAATGACTAACACATGAAGCTAGATGGGGGCGGGGCATGAAATTCTAGATTTCTGGCTCTTCTTCCCCTTCCTCCAGGCTTTTGACATGTAGATTTCCAGCCTCTATCATCACAAAAAATCATTTTCATACATATTGGATACTATACGATGTTCAAGTTCAAGTTTTGCTACCCTTTAAAAATGTTTCTTCCCAGCATTTCTAGTTTTGTTTTTAATCTATAAGGGGTAAATTTTTGAGCAAATCAAATACCAGACTCTCTGAGTGAATGAATAAAAGTCTTTTACATGTTAATGCCTTGTAGCTCTAACTGCAGATGGACTTTGAGAAACTGTTCACCCATTGGTTAGGCTCCCACTCCTTGAGGTGTGGCTACACTTCTGCATGCTTGAGGTACTGCTGGTAGTGTTGCCTCCTTGGTTGTCTTTTTTTTTTTTTTTTTTTTTTTTTGCTTACATTTGTTGTCATTTCTGTCAGGCATGGAGACTGTAGAGAAGATCTGTCTACAGAATGACACAGATCATTAGCTCAGACTTCTCTCTGGGACCAGCTCCCTAAAGGTTCCTCACTGAGGTTCTTGGGGTCTCTAAAAGTGTTCTGGCCCTATAGCTTGGTCTACCTTCAGACACTCTTATGGAGTCACTGCAGGGGTTGTTGAATTGAGTGGCATCCTCCCAGAGTCCCCTAATCTTTATAGCAGCTTTTAAAGTATAGGAAATAATACCTCCAGTGGAGAAGTTAGCCACACAGTTACATGCCTTCACAAATGCTGGACATACCAGCTTTGAGCAGGGCACATACTAAAATTCACCTGGCATCTCTTCCCTCAGCAGTCAAAGGGCTGAATTCACAAGGTGTGTTCCTCTTGGAGATTTGGATTCCTTTAAAGGCTAGGTTGTTTATCCCCTAGGACTGAATCCTCTCATCTGGATGGTATTAAAATTTATATTCTCTTTCAATCTCTATACATCTATGTATCAATGGCTTCTTAGTTAAGAACATGAACTTAGTTATTGTACAACAACACACTTTTCACATTCCTAATTCTGGATGTTCTAAGAGACTCCTGATTAAATGGGAATTTTTTTTTTCCAAAATATTTTGTGGACCCATGGAAATGCACTGTGACAAAAACCTTCAAGGGATTGTTGAATTACCTCTCCTGTATTTTTCAAGGATTAAGATAGAACAGGAGAGAGGGGAGAGATAGGGGGAGAGGGAAGGAGAGAGAGAGAGAGAGAGAGAGAGAGAGAGAGAGAGAACAAACCTGAGAAAGAAAAGAAGTAAAAGATGATGGGGTCCAGAGGGGCAGCTGGGGCCTTGGAGGAAAATAGAATCTTTGAATATATTCTTGCCAGAGACAAAAGCACAGGCTCATTTAAAAAACAAAGGAGGGCAGCTTTATTCTAAAGCCTGCTGTGCACCAAAAATAGGCACTTAGATTCAGTTCTCCACTCAGATTCAGATCCCCACACAGATTCAGTCCTCCATGCTTAGAGGAAGCAACCGCACTGAGGAGCCGGTTCCGTTAAAGCCTTTGCTTCAGTTCTCCTGCCCACCTTAGCTATCACCCTCCCAGATAATTCCTCTGAGTAACACATTGGGAACCTTTAGCTCCCTGGTACTGGCAGTTTTAATGTGTCCATTGCCAGCAATGAATTTGATGCCAAAAAAACCCGACTCCTGGCGTGGAAGGATTAAACAGTCCTCGGGTGCCATCTGTGCAGCGAAGTGAGAGAGAGTGACTTCGTGCACCCAATGTGCGTGTGTTGCCATTGGCAGGAGGAAGTGACTTCTATTTACATGACTACCTCATGCAGGGAACACCTAAGGGGAGAGATGAAAATGGCCACCACCGTGGGGGGTAGAGTTAGGGGAAGGAAGGATTCTTGTGGGAAAGCGGAGCCTATAGAAAAGACTGGAAAAAGAAACGTGAAATGGCAGATCAAAACTGCCGGAGCTGGTGAAGAGAAGATGCTTGTCAGGTATGTGTTCTAAGGAAGCAAGGCAAGTGTCACTCATCCTTTGGTGTCAGGGTTTGGAATTAAGCCTGTGTCTCAGGCCTCATTGGCTCTTCAAATTGGGGTTTTCTAAAATGAACGCTTTGGCTTCTTATCCACTGTTCTCCAGAGCCAGGCATTAGAATCCTAGGTGGTAAAGCTCTACCTTTTCAGAGGCTTGGCCAAGAAAACCCTCATTCAGATTGAATAAGTAAGAAGAAAAATTCAAGCATCAAAGTGAGAGAAGTAATGGAGAAATACCATTTTGTCACAGTATTTTTCTTTAAAACTTTCTTTAAATTCATGATAAGGTGTAGGTTTATGCTTCATAGAAAGACACTCAAGGAGTAAAATGTTGAAGACAAGTAATGTTCAGTAACAATACCGGGCAAGAGAGCAAAATTCCAGTGCAGAGTAACTACTAACTCAGAGTAGACTACACAGAGTCCACAGTTCCACAAAGAAATTATCATATGTTTATAGAGAGATGCTCCTTTTGAGAAGGATGGCAGAAGCTTCCTCATAGGTGGGAATGGGGAGGCAAATGACAATCTGGGTAAAAGGGACCCTTAGCAATGTCACAAAATGGCAGCTACAGAAATACAGAATCTGACACTTAAACCAGGCCATTGTGAGAAGGAGGGTGACTGACTAACTTAGCTGAAGCCTGATTTAGCTAGGTACTGAGGAGAGTGCCATTAAAGCTCGTGTGTGTGTGTGTGTGTGTGTGTGTGTGTGTGTGTGTGTGTGTGAGAGAGAGAGAGAGAGAGAGAGAGAGAGAGAGAGAGAGAGAGAGAGAGAGAGATGGACTGGATTGGGGCAGACACGGCAAGAGTGTACACAATGGGCTACCATTATAAAGGGAGTTAGGTCATTTGCCAGCAGCTTTGCAGACAATACCTGAAGCACAGTGTGGGATATGGAGTGGACAAAGTGAAGAATGGAGCACACAGTGTTAGATGAGACCTCTGATGGAAACAGCCTGATCATGAGTGTAGGTAAAAATGCCTAGAAAGCCATCTTAATTTGCAGGTCACTTTGCTATTATGTCTCAGAAACATATAAAAACTTGCAGGCACTAACACAAACATGTTTCCCTGCACATGCAAGCTTAATAATTAGGTTGAAAGTAGCAGGTAAAAGTAAATCATACATACATGCACATGTATGTACATATATACATGCACACATATAGCATACACACATACATATACATGCAAAATATACACACATACAACATATACACTCATACACACATACATACACACATACATACACATCTACACAAACATACACAACATATATATATACACACACCCACATACATATACATACACACATATGCACACACACACATATCTTGCAAAAGTAGAGACATTGAATTCCTTGTGTTTTAATCAGATGGTTTCAAACTCCATAGTAATAATGTGGCATCTTACAAAAATGTGCATGTATTGTTCAGAGCAATATATTATTGCTAGGCCTATGTATTGAGTCACAACACAGAAAATTTTGTGTTGACATTATTTTGTTTTTCTTCCTTTTTAATTCATTCTCCCAGAGAGAGTTTTGGAGCACATTAGAGAATAGAAATGTCAGAGATGATTTTCCTTGTTACCAAAAAGCTTGAATTTAGTTTATAATTTTTTCCTCAACTGATATGGCCCGTAGAATCACTAGCTCTGAAAATGTCAATGTGGTGTTGTTTTATATAGCCTCATCAGGATGTCATCCACATAGCTTTGCTGTGACCTCTATACTAGCAGTGACAGCAGATGACAGCTGCAGCCAGGTCACATTTCAAAAGATGTGGCTTCTCCAGAGAGCAAGCTGCCCACTACCCCTCCCAGCATGGGAAGCTATTTTGTAATTCACAGACAGGGCTTTTCCAGGTCCTATACAACTGCACCTGCCACCGCACTGGCTTCATGCAAATTCTATATTAAAAATCTACATAGTTGGCTATGAGTAGGAAAATTATAGGCATGTACTTACCTTTTCATTATTATAATATCATAAAAATGTTAATATCTTGCTAAAGGCTTACGGATGCCTCTGGGTCCTAAAAGAATATGTTGAATTTGACATGTTTTCTAAACTGAAATTTTTATAATTAAAGTAATTATCTGATGTTGCTTTGTATTTCCAAATGAATGCATATTGTGACCTATATAGCATATGATAACGACCGTAATTATGCAAAATATAGTAGGGGAAGCTATTGAAGAATCTCTAAACCACCTGTGTTATTTCTTTTTAACAAGAAATTTGTTGGAGATAATATATACTTTTTTCTAAACAAGATACAATTAAGAAGTTCTTAAGCCAATTTTACACAGCTTTAAGATTGGCATATCTCTTTGTCTCTTACCCTGTAATGGTCAAGGTTGTCTTCTGGAGTTGGGAGACCCATGTAGCGCTCTGTATACACTGAGTCTATGATAGGGAAAAAAGAAAAGTGGTCCAACACCTCAAATCACAATGTTTCTTGTATTTATTGCATCACTTTATCTGCCCTCCTGTACCTTAACTCCTGAAAGTATCTCCCCCAGCCAACCCTTGCTAATGCAGCCTGAGATGCTGACACCTAGATGACCACTATGACTCAGGAATTCTCTGGAGCACTGAGCCACCTGCACTCAGCTTTTAGCATCAGGGCAGTAGAACCACCAACTAGACAACTAAAACACAATCAGCAACTGACCTGCAGAAAAGTCAAATGTGAAGAGAGACCCACTCAATGGAAGTCATCTATCCAGAACCTCAGTTATCTTGAAAGTTGTGGTGCTGGCATAAACACATGCCATAGGCTATGATAATCTATCTCCTTTTGGGAATACCTAACCATGGTCAATTACTTGTGGCTTGCTTAAATTTTATATTTTAGACTGTTGAGATTCACTATAATAAAAAGAAAAAATTTAACAGTCCATATTGACACAACTGCTTCATCATAATTCAAGATGAACATTTGTTTTCCCTCACTTTATGGGGAGGTCTCAAGTTTTGTGCTGCAACACTTGAGCACTGTGAACAGATTACATTAATATCTGTCTGCTCAACTGACATAAGCTCTTTTATATATAAATATGGTAGAATAACAGGTTGCACAATTGGTTTGGTTATTTGGGGTAATTAAACATAATTTTACTCAATTAAAAAAATAAAATCCTACATTATATATTTGCCCTAAAACATTACTAATGAAATTTGCTGCATAGTTTCATTGTTGATGTTTTTTAAACTAGTAGTGTTTATTCACTGTACAAAGTGGTGGTGTTAACAAAGATATCCCATTCAAGTCCACCCTGTGCTGTACCAACATGAGCCCATCCCCCTCCTGTGCCTATTGAATGCTGTCACATTGGTTTGCCCAGAAAATTGTCCTTCTACTTCCGTGTCTTGTGTATGTTCCTTTATATTTTATGTCAGTTCAAGGTTCCACATATGAAGAAAAACTTGTGCTTTTTGCCTTTCTGAATCTGATTTCTTTTGCTGATAGGATGTTTTAAAAGCTGTCTCCTTAAATGGCCAGGTTGGAGTAAAAAAATGTAGGAATCATGGGTTGCTTCTGGGGTAGACACGCATTTTAACATTAATTCGATGAATTCTTTCCATCCTTTTATTGCTGAAATTCAACACTTCAATGCTTCTGAATGACTGAGGTATAAACTAAAAACACCCAATCTGGGTGGTGGGGGTGTACACCTTTAATCCCAGAACATGAGAGGCAGAGGCAGGTGGATCTCAGTGACTTTGAGGCCAGCCTGGTCCACAGAGGAATTTGCCGGATAGCCAGGGCTACACAGTGAAAACACATCTTGAAAAAATCCAAACAAAGTCCACCCTGATGAGTGGTGCTTTTCCACAATTACCTTCCTTTTCTCCTAAATGAGGAAAGTAAAAGGTACTGAAAATGAATAAAGACTATGTATAATTTTATGTATGTAGAGAACACTCATATAAAAATATATCTTAAAAGACACTTAAAAATACAAGCTAATAAACTTTTTATGTATAAGAAAAATTCAAATATTAACAACCTGGCTTGAATATTTGATAGGGAAATAGTATCTTTAGAAGTAAAATAAAATTTTTCCCAACATCTATTCTACAGCCTTCAATTTGTTCATCTTAGAGCATAATGCCACTTTCTTATCTATGCTAACCATGTTTACATGCATATTAAGGTCTGAAAATTTAATATATATTTTAAAATATACATAGCTACCTAATTTAGTTGCAAAATTTTAGAACAATGTCTTAAAATACCACTTATATATTCCTTGTTTGCAATTTTGAATAAAATTGTGAAAATTCAAGCATATATTCAAAGCTCTCTCTTTTTTTTATTGTATATTAGCTCATGTACATTTAATGAACTTTTCTTACATGTCTGCAACCTCACAAAGGCTATTTTATTATTTTATTGACCACCAGAGGTCTCCAGAAACAAACCATCTGACAGAACAATTAATTCCAAACAACAGTATCACAAGAAAACAAGTTCATTGTGCAGATTAAATTGTAACTGCATCTGCCAAGTTTTTAATGGAAAAATAAGTGATGTTTTGCATATTGGCGTCCCTTAACATGGAGAAGCTTTCAAAGAGAGCTTTTCACAGAAATAGTACTACCATATATTAGGATACAACTATTAATGAGCATGTTCTTTATCAATAATTTTATTTTCACACTACTACAAAAAGAACTTCAATGAGATCAGAGAGGGTGCTAGAAAATATTCCATCTCCTTCCAACCCTCCATGTTCATTTCTGCAATCTTGCCCTGAGCATTGTAGTCTCAGAAGGCAGATGCCGTGTGGTCTATCTCATGATGAGGATGATATTCTATCGCTAAAAGACAGTGAGAAAACAAGTCGCCCTGGGAATGCATCTGCTCCTGTCTCCTCTTCTTCTGATGCCCATCTTCACTCAGAAAGGAAGAGATAGACACTTTCTTTCCTCTGCTAATACATGAAGTCCCAAATCAAATGTGAATAAAGATAAAGAAACATTTGCTTGAGAAATGAAGCAAAAAGGCCATGTAGAAATTTTGGCAACAGGTTTGTTGATAAGAAATGAAATGTGTAGGTAACACACAATAGCACTTAGGCTTGAATAACCATAGTATGAATGAGAACATCTTATACATCTCTGTAAAGAGCCACAGAAAGGAACCAGCCTATTATTTTCATAAAAACACGGAAAACTAAAAAAAGAAATGGCTTTCTCACTGGAATGTTAAGGTCAACACTTAATAGTTCTTTGCATATAACAGCAGTTACATACCATAATACTCCCATCGTGACACAGGTGCCACAGCTATTCCGCACTTGAACACGCCACTTCCCGATCCCAGGACCATTGAGGTTACATACCCTCCATATGACTAGGGAATGGAAACAGTTATTTTTATGGAGGTAAAGGAATAAGGACATATGGTAAGCGAGTCGCGGTTTCCACATTTCTCACATCTTTATATACTGTGCCTCTTTAGAGATAGAAAGCATGGTATAGGAGGCTTAAATTGGCTTTAATTGGGCAGTATATAAAGAACACACTTTGAGAATCCTGGTCTCTTTTCACAGTGCTAAGAAAACAAGCATGGGGCATTTAGTGGACCCTGCTGACCATATATACAAATTAAAGGAAACAATAAATAAAAACAATAAGTCACAAATCTTTGCTGATTAATAAGCTTTTTCCACAAGACTTCCTCTCTCTTTTTGCCCCTTTCATCCACCCTCTTCCTCCTTCCCTACTCTTGCTCTGGGCTCTTTAGGTCATCATAATGAACAGAGGTACATGTCTAGCTCAGTAGACATTCCAGAAGCCCGCTGCTCTGAGGCTCAAGACTTGACAGACTTGATTTTCATCTCCAAATATTTGCGTGCCAAAAAAAAAAAAAAAAAAAAAAAAAAACCCTGCACTGGGTTATATTCATTAAGGAATGCATACAAATCCATGTGTTAAAAATAATAATAATAACAAATTACTCACCCAGCCCCAAATTGCAACCCGTTTGCTGTCCACGAACCCCATCTTTAAAAATTGTCTAAAACACATGAAATAAGTTCATAAGTCAGTTTTCTGCTGTGTATAGAAAACTAAGCAAATTACACAACTGTGAAGGCCTGACACTTGTTACTCCTTCATCTTTAACAAAGTAAGAGGAACCTTGGCCACCAATCAAAACCCCTGAGAAAAATATCTACCACTCTAACATCAGAACTACATGAACAAGGTTTGAATTATTTAGTCTATAAAATATTGTGTGTGTGTGTGTGTGTGTGTGTGTGTGTGTGTGTGTGTGTGTGTGTGCATGATTCACAGAAAACAAATCCTGGCAGTTTTTTTTCACAGCTTTATATAAAAATTTGCAGCCCAGATGCACTTTTCTTTACATAATTGAATTTAAATCTCTGCAGATGTTTTTCAGTTTAAAAGTGGTTACCCCCTGCAATAGAAATAGTCAAGGGCACAGAGAACAATTTAAGCAGGGCTTAAAATTGTCTCTGGACTCTTACCTGAGAATTTAAATTCAAGCATCTAAATCAAATCCTGTACTGGGTGTTGATTAGCTAGCTCAGAACCAATAAAGAAAAGTATAATTTCTTTGATGGATTAAGGAATATTTTTGGCACCAAACTGTGTCAGGAGTTGAAATCTAGGGGGTTTTTTTGTTTGTTTGTTTTTTGTTTTTTTAAAATGAACTTTGATTTCCTAATCGTATCCTCAAATCAAAAGTATTTTTCTTTTCTTAAGGAATTCTAGCAAATAGAATGTGCAATTTTATGATATTATGGGAGGTGTGGAGGTCTTTGCATTGATGGACAGCAGATTCTGGTTTCAGTTGGTGATTCCTGCTAAAGGCTGGAAAGTCAAGTAGTACCTGAACAAATATAGCACTTTTCAGCTCTTTTCCATGTCAATCAAACTTGTTAAATACACAGGATCTATCCTCTGAGGGACTGAGTCATTACTGCACAGAGTGATACACCTTTACAAAGTAAATATAAGCATGCTCCCACAAAGCTCCTAGTCATTTTCCTGTATAAAAAGGGAAAATAAACTAAGCTATTTCTTTTTGTTGCATTCCATAAAATCAATCTGAGTTTGTACTTGATTTGGAGGTTCATATGAAGCCTGGCCTCTTTCATTTAACATTATTTTGAGATTCACTTGTGTTTCTGTATTTATTTCCTTTAAGTTGCTGTAACAGTGTTCCATTGTATAGGTAATACTGTCTGTCAGTATTGTCTTAAAAGGGTTCTGTTGGGCTGGAGAGATGGCTCAGTGGTTAAGAGTACTGACTGCTCTTCCAGAGGAAGATTCCCAGCACCCATATGACAGCTTACAACTGTCTGTAATTCCAGTTCCCAGTTCCAGGCAAGTAAATAAAATACATAAAGTTTTTTTTTTTAAAAAAAGGATTCTATTTTATAAATATTGACTTCAATAATTTTAGCTATTTTAGAAATTTTAGAATTCAGATTCATGGGATTATGGAAACTATGGCTTCCTCTAATGAAGAGTTGACCAGCCTTGATAGATAAAAATTTATTTTTACTTCAGTGAAACTTCTAATTTATCCTTTCTTTAATCCTAAATTTCTTTTATATTTCAAAGAAAATGGTCAGTAATTAACTTTGGCATAAGGAAATTTTATTCTCTTAGGAATACTTATCTAATATTGTTTTCCTTTTATTAATTTTGCTTAAAGGTATTTTTTCTCAATAAACATGATAATCATGTATGAATCATTCTGCATTTCTCAGTCTATAATTTTACAATACTGTCTCAAACCACCTATTTATTAGACTTCCCCCAAAACCTATGCAAATGGCTGGAAACCCAAAGGTTACATATCCAACTTGCCAGCTGGATGCAGTGGAACAGAAGAGCTAGAATGGTCTGGATTACAAGCTGACTTCACCCTGACAATTTCTGTTTCTTTCCTTGAAATATGTATATCCACTTCCAAGAGCTGCTCTACAGCTTAAAACCGTGTGCTTACCATCATATGCTCCTCTGTTTTAATACAAAACACATAGGTTTAAATTTCTTAGTGGGAAGGCCAGAATGAGATAGTGTCCCTGCTTAATTTAGCCCTTATAATTGTGATTCGTAACAGTTGTGTCCTGCCACTTTCCGAAAATAGAGGAGTCACTATTATCCAGATAATAGAAGCTATTATGAATATACATTCAACTTCTCCATCACTTAGTTTTCACCATAAGAGATGAGCTCAACTGTTTAGTATGATGCTTAAATGTTCATTTTCAATTTGGTTGTACTAAGAAATGGCTACTTATGTTTATGAGAAAATAGTCAATAGGGAAAGGCCCATCCTGGATGTGCACAATATCTTCCCACCAGCCAGGGCCCAGAATGAGCAAAAGTAGAAAAGGAGGAAGCTCTCTCATGTACTACGAGGCAAGTAGGTTCCCCACAAGTTTTGCTGCCATGATTTTCTACCTCACCATGGACCCAGAAGCAACAGAGCCAAGGACTATGGGCAGAAATGTCTGAAACCATGGTCCAGAATCAGTAATTCCTCCTTTAGGTTGTTTAGACAGGCATTTTATAATTGCAGTGAAAATCTCACTGACATTGAATATTGGCACTAAGAAATAGATAGGGTTATTGCTGTGACCTATCAGATCTCATAGTTGAGGAATGTTTGCAACTAGTTTGAAGCTGCCAGCTAAAATGATGCTAACAGAGGATAATGAGAGATTGTGAAGGGGAATTTAGAAAATCAGGGTGCAGGAAATGGAAGAATGTAGGCAGCAAACATTGCTCATTAGGAATCAGATAGGATAAAGGGATTTATTAAGAATCGAACCAAAGTTATTTGATTAAACTGTAGTCGAGGACTTATCTCCCTTTGGCACATGCCCTAAGACCCTATGGAAGTCTGGATCTAATGGGGAAGAAATTTCAGGATGGCCTAGCATCAGTGTGAGGCACAATAATTGCTGGCTACAATTATAAGGTGAAAATTGTCAGCAAAATACACAGAAGAAAGGGCTGCAAACACTGTAGCTTGTCTCTAACAAATCAAGCTAAGGACAGTTGATTGAAATCTCTCCACTGAAAGTCTGACTAACATAGTATACTCATCCCTCAGTTTACCCGGGTGGTCCATAGAGCTCCAGTCTCCAACTCCTTTTCTCAAGTCATATGCAAAAAACAAAACAAAAAAAAGAACAAAAAACAAAAACAAAAAAAAAAACAACTTAGGAAATGCTTTCTTAAAACTTTATAGAAATCTAGGGGCTGGAGAGATGGCTCAGAGGTTAAGAGCACTGGCTGCTCTTTCAGAGGTCCTGAGTTCAATTCCCAGCAACCAAATGGTGGCTCACAACCATCTATAATGAGATCTGGTGCCCTCTTCTGCCCTTCAAGCATACCTAATAAATAAATTAAAAAAAAATTTTTTAAAACTTCATAGAAATCAATAATGACACATTTTTATCTAAATATATTTTCTGCACTAAAAACCTACAGAAAAGAAGAATTACACACCTTGAAAACCTTTACATTATTCACACATTTTACATTTATAAACAAATGGAAAAATAAATATGTAAATAAGTAGAACAGTAAATAATGTTTGAGTCCATCTCTAGTTACTTACCTGACTGCTTCAATTTGATCTTCAACTTCAAATGTTCCCAGTCTTCTGTTGATTGCATGCATGATCTTATCTCCTTGGTAACCACTTCCTCTGCCATCAAAGCTAGCTACTATGACGTTTTCCGTACTTGCAAGGTAAGTGGCCCAGTTGAGTCTGAAGATAGCATCTGCTTTTTGACTACAGGGACCTGCATATCTGTGAAAAGTTCTACCTTGTAAGATTTTATTGTTTTCCCAAATTAAATAAAGAACACTTGCATTTTTCTCCTAGGGGACAGATAGAGACATCTTTCTCAATCAGAAGCCTGAAAATCATAATAACCACAGGGTTATCAAGAATGAGTCCTTTAAATTTGTCAACATGATCATTATGGCTGTGTGTTTTCTTTAAATACATCCCCAAGATTTGTATTTGAACATTATTGTCAAACACTTTCTACATTTTAATACTTTGTAATCTTATGAAATAGAAATAATTCATCAAATAGCAGGGGTAAGGAAAATTGTCTTATAAAAGTAACAATGATAATTGGTGTAGCTTTACATCCCAGTTCAGAAACACTCAAAGTCTAGATGTTTGTTCTTAGGCTGGAGTTTTCCCTAAGGACTCTGACCAGAGCATCACATGCTTTGCATTCTCCTGGGGAAATTGCATGCTGTTGCTTACACTGACACTCTAAATTATGGTAGAAAGGACCACAGTATGAAGGAATGCCAGTACTTAAAACCTCAAGGATAAAGAAATATAAACTTGAAATAGGTATGCTATTTAGTACTATAAGAATTTTTAACATCCTGTATTTGCAATCTTTATGGCCTCAAATCTGCCACACATTTAAGTCATGTGTACAACCTTTCTTAAGTCCATGGTGTAATAAAAGATGATCCCTATAGCTCTTTGCATCTTATTTCAATGTCAGCTCTTCACAGTCTACATGACTCTAGGGTACATACAGATCTTCTCTACTGGTAGTTTCCTCCTAACTCACTTGTCTCCTACTCATTGGCTGTCCCAAGCACACAAACAACAAGCAAGTTCTGCATGCATGCCTCTACCAACGCATTCTTGCCTCTTCTTAGAAATGGAAGTTAGAAGAACTTTCTTTTCAACAAAATATCACATTATTTTAATTTTAAACTAGATGATGTAGCATTCTAAATTTAAACAAGAGAATGTATTCATGCATTCGTATATGAGTAAACATATTTTTTTGATAACATGAAATTCCTTGGCCTTGTCAATAGCAGAAAATGTGATAGATTGAAATGCCCTGCTCTAGCCTGCTAAGATGTCAGCAGGAAAGACAAAGGTGAGGATTTGGAAACACCAGTGGGACTCTCTTAAACTTCTGGGAAGCAAAGCAAACCATATGATTATGACAGAGGAAAGTGTCTATCTTGTCCATAAGTCAGGAGAAAACATAGGATTGCATCCATGAGTACAAAATGGGAGGAGGAGGAAATAGTGCTCAGTGAGTGATACAGGAAGGAAGAGAAGCATTGACTCAATATGTCATTAATCTGTATCCACAGAGAAGTACGGCAGTTAACTGCTAAATCATTCTCTCTTGAATACTTACACATCTAAGAGCAGAGGATATTTCTTGGATTCATCAAAATGGGGAGGCAAGATCATTTGATACCAAAATCCTAATCAAACAGAAAGATTAATTCAGGTATTAGAGTGAGATTTTATTCCTTTAGTAATGTCAAGAGTTAACAGCTTGTTAAACTGGGTAGAAAAAGAGAAAGGATCTGCTTAGGATCATGTTTTTAAGATATAAAACATTCTGTTTAGTTCATAAACGCTAGTTAGTCTGGGGTGGAACAATTAAGTTATTCCTAATACGGCCATGAAATCCATCGGTGCCTCGTAAGATGCAAGTGCGTTTCAGGATCCCTAATGTTTTGTTTTTATGCTTCTGTTCTTTGGCATCTTCTCCACTTATCTAGCTTGTTTATGTTCTAAATTTTCCGCCCAAATGTTTTCCTCCTCTTGAATTTCCTTGAAGCTGTTTAGAATTTGTAGTCGACCATAACTCTCTTTTAAAATTCTGACTTAATAGCATTTTATAATTCCCATTGCCATCCCAGACCACAAAGCAGAGACCCATTTTCAGCTTAGGCTTTCACAGAATGAAAACGGCTTCTGTGGAACAAAAACTGCTTTGCACATTCTGTATGCTCTTCCCCGGGGTCCTTTTAAATGCCTGTGCTTGATTTAACATCAGTTTAATAAAAATTTACCTCAAAATAATGAATCCGTTTTCTTTGCTCGAAAAATAAATAAGACTAATACATTTAAATAGAATTCTACATATTTAGGAAGATTTAAACTCCAGGCTCAAAATAATTCTGATTTCTAGAAGTGTTTCTTACATTTAATTACTTTTGTATTTTTAATTGATTTTTTTATAATGATTGTGGTTAGGGAGAAAAGAAAGATTCAGTAGTCCAATATTTATGTAGGTAGGCTTGTCTTTAATTTATATTTTGCTAATTGTATTGGTGCTTTTTATTCAATGTGTCAGTAAGAAGAAAAATTTTAACTTTCTATTATAATTTTAATTAAATATGAAACTCTTAGCCAAGCTGCCTGGTATTTGTTATGATACACCCATCACTATTCAATCTCTATCTTGTCTGGCCATCACTAGTTGGTTAGTGGGGATTTTTCACTCCATCTTTTGTAAGTGTGCAATTTTTTTATGAGGAGGAGTTCTTTTTGGTCTAAGATCTCACCTCCCTATTCTCTTGTCTCAGGCCCTGTCTCAGTCCTGGCTTTCCTGTAGTGCAAATGACTAATGGAATGCCTTTCTGGGTTCTGTCACTACCCTCTTACAATCCTGATGAATATTTTTTTAACCATGTGACCTCGTTGGCCCTAAAACCTAAGGACTCTCCACTGTGTGAGCACAGAAATAGAATCACATCTCCATATTCACTGCAGAACTTTGCCCCAGGCTGTCAAAAGGCGCTCTTTAACATTCAAGAAGTCTCTGGGACAGGGACCAGTGGCCCCCTGCTGGGTCAGAAGGTGCCTGTTAGCAAGGGCCCTGGTGACTCACATGCCATTCACTTTAAGCAGCAGCCAAGTTATTCTGCAGAAGTGGCTCTGCTTTCCAGGGTCAATCCTATTGTTTACAAGTGATAGGAGCTGAATAATTTTTTCATTTCCTCTTTAAAAATATTTTATTTTTTTAGTTTAAGTTATGCGTATATGTGTCCCTGGCGGTGCGAGGAGGCGCGCGGGGGGGGGGGGGGTTTGCAAGTAAGAGCAGATGCCCTGGGAATCCAGAGGAAGGTATTGAAATTCCTGGAGCTGAGGCTACATGTGGTTTGTAAACCACCGGATATGAGTTCTGGGAACTGAATCCAGGTGCCCTGCAGGGGCAGTACCCACTCCCAACGGCTACATAGTTTCCATTATTTTAAAAATGAAACTCCCTCATTATGATTTATTTCTTCCTTTCCCATAAGTTGTTGTTTCTTAGTGGAAAAAGAAACAGATTAGAATCAAGTATTTCTATCAAATAAACCTATTGGGTTTTGTTTTGTTTTGTTTAAACATCTCGACCAATAGTCCCTGAGTGTAATCCATATTTATGCTACACCCGATCCTGAGCTAACTCAGAAATGGAAAGAGGACAGAAGAATCATACCCCCCCCCTGCAAAAAAATACTCGGAGTTTAAACACTTTAGAAACAACCTCAAATTTTGTTATAATCATCTTAAGTACTTTCTAACTCTATAGTTCAAAGATAAAATGTATCAGGTGTGATCTCACTGATTCATTATATTTTTAAAATTGGTGCTTTCTAGTAGAACAGATGTACTAACTGGATAGACTGACCTATCGGTGCATTTTCCCCAAGTGCTTTCTTGACAGAATAAATTTTATGTAGAGTCCTATTTTAAGACCCAAAAAAGCAAAAGTAGTAGCTCTTGTAATACAGTATTTAATGGAAAAACTAACCTTTTAAATTAGATTTATACAGAAAAAGCACAAATTTTCAGACCAATTTGCCACATTATTTATGTCTTATTGCTATTCCCATGAAAAAAAAAATACTATTCCAAAAGAAATTTAACTTACTTGTTTTATTCAAAACAATGAAGTCCAATCTTTTGGAAGGCATTTGGATTTTCTGCAGCATTTTATCCAAAGCTGAGTTGTCTTCCAGGACTCGTAACTCTAAACAAATATATGAAACAGCAATAATTTATAACGGTGCAAATTAAATTTAGATCATGTGACAAAACAGTGAGCAAGTGTGCTGTGCAGCAACTGGGCTGTGGGTACTTAAGGTAGGAAGGCTTGTATCCAAGTCAATTGTTAAGAGACTAAAGCCCAGGAAAAATGTTATGGTCCTATTGACACGCACTTTCCTTCAAGCCAGTGGAGGGTGAAAAGTCACAAAATACCTTTATGATCGGAGCTACGATGCAGAGTATAGAGGGGCAGACCAGGGCCTGTGAATGTAATCAGGGAAAAATATGTTTTAGGTTAGTATCATGCATGAACTTTCAAACATACCAGCTATTACCGTTTGACGGAACACGAAAGAGCTAGTGCAGTGGATAAGAAGGTTTACTGTTTCCCCCCTCACTGCAATCAAGTGAAGGATGAATTCCTGGAAAGGCATAGGTCTCGGGTAGAAGGGGTAGTGAATGGACCTCTGCCTTGCTGGACATCTTGGGCAGGTTACCATCTCCATGCCCACGTTTCTCATCAGCCAGCTGAAATGACAGCCTTAACCTTCTCCACTCACTGTCTGCCACGCCATGTGGCCATACCACCTCTCAAGCCCTGTGCTCCTTGGAGGGTGAGTGGACAGAGTTCTGGCGCCAACTTTACCTGGAGGAGACAAGTTCCCTCTCACCCCATCAGGGGACTCACTCAGGAGAGTCTGGGAGCCAGGCGGCACACACCTGCAGTGCCTGACTTGGATAAGCAGCTTCTTTCTGGCATTCAAAAGTGTTTTTCTCACAAGCCTGTATCTTCACTATTTATCCCAACTGTGGTAGCTGGGGAGTGGAAGGTAATGTATAGCGAAGCTATCTTGTGAGATATTGGATTTTGATGCATTTAAATGATATATTTAATTTTTATATTTGCTTGAAAAAGTACAGTGAAGGTGCTGCTAGACCTGGGTTTGAACCCTGGCTGACTCACTGGGTGAGTGAGGTGAATGTCTCTACATGCCAATATCCCCTCATAGAAAATGAAGATCTGTACTTTAAAAAGTTTTATTAAGGTTTAAATAAGATCATGAATATTAAGTTTTTAGCACAGTGCCTAGCATGAAGCATATACCCAAGAAATGTTGATAAAATGTAGCCGTTAGTACATTCTAAAGAAATGCATCATATAAATAAAATACACCAGTGAGAAAAGAACAGGATAGATAAGTAATGTGAAGTCCCCCTGTGCCCTTGGCATTTTTTCTAGAATATCTAGACTCTTTCCTTCATTTTGAGAGGCAGCCTGGCACAGGGTTAGAAGAGACACTTAGAAGAAGTCCCTTAGAGTACTTTGAACTTACTGTGTGATTTGAATCTGCTATTGTACCTTTCTTGGCCTAGGCTTCTTGACTTGTCATAAATACTAACAACAGTGATATCAGCAGAGGACAGAGCAGTAAGTATTCTGGGTGACAGGTGTCACTCACAGTTTCTTATTAAGCTAAGGGGCAAATGCATAAAATAATCATTTAAACCCTATAATATGTGGGTATATAGAAATATAGAATTCAGAGGGAAGAAAAGGTCATGTGTTCATATCATATGATATGACTGAGCGGAAAGGGGCTAAGGTGTCTTCCTGGGCGTCTACGTTTGCAAAGGCAAAAGGGCTGAGCAGAAAAGAAAGACAGGAAGCCTTTAGGACTGCCTCCCTCCGGGCTGCAGGGACAGGAGCTCCCACAGACCAGTCATCTGTTCTTCCTCACAGCCCCTGAAAACTTACCATAACATCTCAGCTGATAGTATTTTGCCCCTTTACTAAATGAAACTGAATAATATTGACATCTTTCTGGATCCAGGTCACAACTAAGGCACTTCACATTGGTGTGGTCAGTAAGTTGGATTCTGCAAAACCAACAATGGTGATTAATTGCTGCATGAAAGGCTATGCAAAAAGGAAGAAACTAAATAATGCCAAGCTCTGATTTCAGTGAAATCAGACTGACAAGCAATCCTCCAGTTTCTTTCTCTGTCATAAAATATATGTATTAATTCACAATAACCTCAATCTCCTATTTTTAGCAAACATTAAACACCTTAAAAATTTTGTTGTTTTGGCTATATGTGACTGATAAGAGAAGTTAGAACAAGAGACAGAATAATCTGTCAGGAAGCCTGATGTCAACATCCCAACAGCATTCTTACTTATAAAGATTTCTTCCTCCTGGCATTCCTTTATTTTCATTACTAATGTAGTACCTGAGAAGAAAAAAAAAGGCAATATATATTAAACATGCTTTACCAAAATGTGAAGTACATCCCGTTCTCTGACCCCAGGCACATAGGCACACACACCTGTATTGCATGAGTGTGTGTCCTCTGTCTACACTTACTGCTCTGCTCCTTTGCCCCACCCCAGAAACTATTTCCCTCCATCACTTCTACGCAGGACACTTTCTTTAGATAGTCAAATGTATAAACTCGAAAGAGGGCTTTTAGACCAACACACACACACACACACACACACACACACACACACACACACACACACACACACGGCTGGACAGCTAACATGAAAGTGAAAACCCTCTCCTCCAAGCACCCATTCTGTTTTCTGTCTTTTCTGTTTTATAACACAAGCTTCAGGGAAGTAGGGGATGCATATTTTAGAGAGTAGCAGAGACCCTTCTGTAAAGTCTTCAGAAACTACTCGGGGCAATGATAAATTCTTCTGCAATGAGGCCAATAAAGGCAGAGCCCAAGTTCTCAATGGAAAGTAACATGCCTTTTGCTGACAGCTCATGTATGCTGTTAGTAGGCGCATACAGCAAAGCCTTCCATGTTCCAAAGAGCAAGGCCGAACACCAGCAGATAAAATTGCCTTTCTCAGCCTTTCAAAGAATCCATATAAGTCTGAAGTTAGCAGAATGCCAGAATGCCCCTATAGCAGTCCAGGATGTTCCAGAGAGACTGCAGCCCCGCCAGTGTAAAGCAGGTAAGACCAAGAGGTGGAACTGCATGGTGGCATGGTATCAAATCTGCTGAGCATATGTGAAAATCATTAAGGCTTCCGTATGTTAAAAAGAAAAAAAAAAAAAAAAGGTTGAACACATTCCAAATTGACTACTCTTTGTGGGAGATTTTCCTGCATTTCTGTAAGAGAGTGTGATTATAATGTGGGGGTTTACAGCCTACTACTTCCTGATTATTAGAATATACTCACAGATAATCGCTGGTCAGAGCTTCAATCCCAGTGACTTCCCAGGCTCCTTTTGTAATAAATGTACAGTCCTGGTTGGGCTTTTAAATATGAGACTTATTAGACTCTGCTATCAAAGTTAAGCAGCGTTATTTATAGAGATTCCAAATAAGTATGAGAGTGTTTGGGGTATCAGTGTCTTATCCGACTTCATCCCATAGACCACTGAAGGATGTGAATTCATCTACGTGTACATATTGCTCAATCCCATCCAATGATTTCTGTTTTAATTAGGAAAAGAGGTCAGCGTAGGATCTGCTGCCCAGGAGCACTCACTGTCTTATCTTTGGAGAAGTGGCAGATGTGTCTGTAACCGTCTTTGTCACTGGTTATCTTGTAGAAGCTGTTACCATCAGAGGTGAAGTGGGGCTCTGCAGGCCTAAACTAGACAAGGACAGAATAAAGAAATATTACAGCGCCAGTCCCATCCAGGACCAACTCCAGCTTTTGGAAGTCCCCTCTGATATCTGTGCTTTACTAGTGTCTAAAAATTAAAGGCTTCCTAACTAGAAACCGAGGAGCAGAGGACAAACTCATAGGCTAATTTGGTGGAGACACATGTGAGAATGCACATAAAGATGCCTACCGTGGATACTGGACACTTAGAAATGTTTCCACTATTCTGGGAAATGTCATGCAAAAAGGATAATGGAGAATTCCAAAGGTATGAGCATACAACCTAGCATTCACTCCTGTTTGAAGAAGAAACTTCTTTGATGTCATAAGCAAGCACTTTCTAGAAAGCATTTTATTATCTAAAACTGTTTCAGGTTGAAAGTGGTTTGTAGTATGGGGAAATTTTTATTCTTGCTTTTACACAGGTTATTGTTGTTGTTGTTTGTTTGTTTGGGTTTTGTTTGTTTGTTTGTTTGAAGTTGGGCATAGTCTTTAGCCCCTTCTGGACTAGATGCCATCAAAAATATCTGTTGCAGATTTTCCACGGAAACATTCATATAGTTATTTTTATCCTAAGCCTTTTTATTTTGCTAAAGATAATCAATAATTTACAAAAAAAATGGTTACATGGAAATGTAGAACAAATTTTAAAAAAAGTTCAATAAAAGATAGCTATCTGAAAATAATGTTCAAATACAAGAGTCTCTCTTTCAGCCTGGGAGGTCCATCTTGCTTTTTAATTTTTATTCTGTAGTGATGCTTTGAGCAGGTAGGGGATGGTCTTTTTAAATTGTTGGTTCTCTTCACCCTCCATGTTTCCCCTCTCATCGGCTCCCATTTGAGGAAGGAAAGAGGATGCTCGCCTCTTCTATTTAGTGATTCCAAGTGAATTCATTTATGGAGCAAGCTGAGGCGTGCAGTACACTTGGTGTTCTCATTACAGAGCTCACACACATTCCCCTCTCTAGACCTATGTTCACAGCCTTATCTTTTTAATACATTTCCCTGTTTCCCCTGGATGGAGTTGTGCCTAGTAGAAATGTGTGAAAAGTGGCATCTGTCTGGTTAAATACAGAGAGGAAAAAACATATTTTTTTCAAAGAGTCGTGAGGAAGTGTAGCATGTCTCTTGCCATGGAGGAAACCACTTTTCATGTTGGCAAACCTCTCCCCTCTGCCCAATCAGCGCCTGAAGAAAAAGGACATATGAATCTTGTGGCAGCTCCCAGCCCAGCAGAAGGGGGTCGTCTTTCTGGACTGAAGCCTCACCTTTCTCACCCAGAAGATATAACATGTTTACAATCTTGGTTTCACTTTGTTTCCCTTTTAAAGAAGGATTAATAGAAGTAGTCGTGGAAGCTAGGTGTCATTCAATATTCATCCTTCATTCAAGGTGTCATGGTGGCCAGAATCCCTTCCCTGCACTCCATCCCTACCCCGTGCTTTCTTCCACAGTCTCAGACTTGGGTGGGTGGTGCTGTGCGAGTACGTGTTATGTGGTAAGACTGAGAAGAGCTGTGAGTCTCTGAGGGTCACCCTGCTTTCCCAGATGAAGGTCTTCCTCAGAGGGCCTACCAACATGTGATTTCCCTTGGAGAGGTATGCAGTGCACAGTGTAGGGTTGATACTGATGTTCATAGCTGAAGTCCAGGCTGGGTTAAAAAACGTTTTTCCAACATGCAGAACTCAAGCAACAGGTCAAAGAAAGCATCAGTCATCCTGACAGCCTCTCAGCTTCGGTTGCCTTTCGGCTCCCTGGAAGCTCCAGTTGTTCTGGAGAACCCACTTGTCTTGTTAGTTCTGCTCTTTACTTGCATGTTTTACTTGTCCCATTACCTTCTTGGGTACGTAGCACATGCAGTGTAGAAAGCTCAGCTAACACTCTGAGCTATGGGCCAACTCACATTTCTATCATTGACAACATATTGCTTTAGTATAGGACAACTACACATTAACCAGCTCTGAGCAGCAGTCAAGAAATACTATAAAACCCATAACTTAGAACACTTACTCTTCCGACCCAGCCTGTTGTACTCATTTCAACATGCTGCTGTGCCTGGGGAGAAAGAGAACAGTACAGGGTTTCAAAGAGAAGAGGGTGAAATCCATTTATTTGTTTCTTTGTTTGCTTATTTTAATGGGGTCTCATGTATCCCAGGTTGTCCTCAAACTGACAAGAAAGCCAAAGCCTTGAACTTCTGATCCTGTCTCAGCTTCCCATGTGCTGGGATTGCCTGGGTCCTACACTATGCTCACTTGTATTTAGTGTTAGGAATTGAACCAAGGCCTCTGGTCATTCTAATCCAGCATTTTTGCCAACTGAGCTATGTCGCTAGAGCCACAAAATGTACTACAAATGAAATTACACTTATGACTAAATGATTGGAAGCAATCATCCTCTAATCCTATTTGTGTTAGTATTTGTTCATGTAATTGCATTTGAAGATTTATCTCTGTCGCCTGGAGCTCTGACCTGGAGCTGTCCTGAAGCTCCTGACTTGGAACTGTACTGAAGCTCCAACTGGTGTTTTAAATCTGACATGCACAGAACGGGATCATGTCCTTAGCTTTCCTCCAGCCCTCCAGCCTATTCTTAGACCTTTTCTTTCTAGCTGCTCAGTTCAGTTCCTAATCCTTTTGCTCTATTCTCATGGAAACCTTCCCTAGCCCCTTTCTTCAGCTTTTCTGTTCTAAATCCATTCTTTCTGTCTTAAGGATGTTTTCAGAGGTCTATGCCACAGTCTCCTGATTGGATGTCCAGTCATGTTTTATTTCTTCTCATCCATTATTCTTACCACTCAGTCCCTAGCTCATCCAATAAGACAGCAACAGACAGCTCTATTCCCATTATACTCTTCATTTTAGAATCCTGAAGCAACTTTCCATCTCGTGCAAGATAAATCCAAATACCTCAGCAATGCCCCAAACCCAAATCTAAACTTAAATCCTCAGTCCTGTTCCTCACCTTCAGCTTAGGCTATAAGTACATTCAGTCCCTCTATGCTCTAAGCTGTCCACCATAGATATCCTAGCACAATCCTCAGCTTAGATGGACCTTTCCCCCTTATCTGTTTACATAGGGCATCTTATCCTAGATGACTCTGTATCTCACTACCCCCCCAGCCATTACCTCGTCCTGTTTCACCTGACTCCACCAGTGTATCTGCTATTACCCTCTGTATCTATCTACAACTCTCTATGGCACAGCACCCTGATATTGTGATGAGTCATCACCAGAAAAAGAAGGGCTTGGGCATTGCAGTGCAATTGTGTCCTATGACTTATACACATTGTAACCTCACTGAGCCCCAGGGGCCAGTGTAACTGCTGTATTATAAATATTCAATTTGTGGAAAGTCTTACGGCATATCTTCATAACCTCACTCCCTACCCAAACAAAAACATTTTTGGGAAATGCAGGCTGTCTAATTAATTTAAAAAACAGAAACAACCCCATAGCTTAGCAACAATTTTAAGTAAAGTTTAAAGGACATTTTAAATAATCTTTTTTTTTTGCATAAATAAATGAGGGAGTCAAGGTACGGTGTATCACTCAGGTTCTCAGATGAAAATCTGCCCTGTGCCCATCTATGATGAGAGAAGGGAGGGAGGAGTGTGTGATACAGGGTCCAGGATCAGAAAGGAAAAAGAGGCACAGAGTGCTCATGGCCTGTGCCTGCATGACTTCGCACCTGCCTCTCCTGAGGCTGCTGGCTCTCAAGGGGGTATTGCTGAAATCCTTTGCATAGAAGGACTTCAAGGTGTCCTATCTGGGAACATCAGCACATCAGTTGGATCAACACTCAGTTCCCCTGAACATTGCCACTCTCTCAGACTGATGCTTATTTAAGTTCTGATTTTTTTTTTTTGAGTCTAGTAATGGATCTGTACCCTCCCCGACACTCAGCTAAGCTGTTTCCTATCCTCTATATTTTATCTGTTAAAATAACCATCATTTTGCTTACAGGCTCTAGTCCTCTTCCCAATTTTAAACACAGACATCAAATTCTATCTGCTGGGTTTCTCATCACACATTCTCCCTTTCACAAGTGATCACATCTGCAAACAGCACACTATGACTAGTGTGGTGTGCAAAAGAGAAGTAGTAACACCACCAGAGATGGAGTGTCTCGCAGGCAAGACTGACCTGCTGCCTCAGGGCTGGCTATGGCTTCAGAGAGAAGAGGGATGAAAATGTTTACTGATCCTCAACCTTCACTATCCCCTAGAGCACAGAACCTTCTCATCCCATGTCACATAATGTTGGAAAAGCAGAGCATCCCAATGAATCCTTACCAAGGGACATTTCCATGTGAGGTTGCTGTTATCATAGTCACAGATAGCCATAACGGAATAGTTCTGAATTCTCCTGAGCCACTGCAAGGAAATTCTTTCTTCTGTAACCCATGCCACATCACACAAATAGTGATCCCTGAAGAGAAAGAAGGGGAGAGAGATTGTGCAGCTGGGAAGATGGCCCAGTAGATAAAGCACTGGCCTTGCAAACAGTGAACTTCTGACCCCACAATGTAAGTAAAATCCTGGCTACCACCTATAATCCCAGCACTAGGGAGTCAGGGAAAGGAGATCCCTAGGTAAAGCTTCTAGCTAAACTATCCAGAATTGGCAACCTCTGGGTTCAGTCAGAAACCCTCCTCAATAAATGTGAGAACAATTCAGAAAGATGCCCCTTGGCAAATTCAGGTCTCTACAGGCATATGTACCCACATACATATAAATACCAGCATGCACACCACACACATATAAAAGAGTGCTCCCTTAATCACAGCACTCAAGAGATAGAAGCAAGCATATTTCTATAGTTCGAGGCCAGCCTGGTCTACAGAGCTATTTCCAGGCCAACCAGGGCTGCACAGAGAAAGCCTGTTTTGGGGGGGAACGGAAGAGAGAAAAAAGAAATAATGAGTTTTTTCAGGTCTTGTTACAAATGAACATTTTACTCAATAAAGTATATCCAGCAGTAAAAACAGCAGACACAGCCTAAAGTGGCTCAACACACATGACCGAATCCATGCTTAGAAGTATTAAGTTGTGTACTTGACCCCTGGTAGCAGAGTCAAAAGCAAGACTTTTCCATGTCCTCTCTGCTGCCTGAGAAAAATACAGAGAGGTCAGAGACATTCCAATTTTCTGGTCATTTAACATACACTCCCCACCCTCCGGCACCCCAATCCCTACACCTCACACCCTAGTCAGTGGTATTTATGGTGTTTGCCTGGAAAGCCACTGCTGCTAAATCAGTGCCTTGAGGCTCCAGGATCTTGTCAGAATGCAGGGTCTGAGGGCACATCTTCACCTAACAGAAGGAGCCAGGGCCCCTAATCTAACCCAGTTCCTCTGCTCTCAGCCCATGAAGAGTAGTCAAGTGAGCAGGAGAGTTAACACTGACCCAGGATGAGTGATATATCCTTGCAAATAACAGGGAAGAATCACAAACAAGACATGGAAAATGAAACTTTTCAAAATTAATATTCTAGACCAAAGATTAAGATACATTTAGTTAGGACCCCGGATCATAAATATTTTTAGTCTTTGTGGTCTATATGTCCTTGCTACTAGGGTGAAACCACAAATAGCCCTTATATCAACTTCACTTTCCTATTAGAAAAAAAAAAGTAGATTCATGCCTGCACAGACTTTTCAAATCAAGGAACTATAACCCAAAACACATTTCTCAAGAGTCAGAACATGGCCCTTGTGAATGAAAGTCCTCTGTAGGATTTTAACCTGAATTTATAGAACCAGTTCTAGACGACCATCCTTCTCAGTTTCATGGACTTTTGGAACTGTGTTGTGATTTATAGTGACATGCAGAATTTATAATTTACTCTTCGGCTAGCTCCCTAAAATTTTTTTTAATCTAGATGGTTTCTTTTCTTGGACATTTTGCCCTTCCTTGGGTGTGATTTCTGTACCATATTCATTCACCACTTCTCTCCAGTGTGACCAAAGCCTTGCTCCCTTCTGTCAGGAGTTCATGATGACTCTTCATTTTTTTTC
Organism: Sigmodon hispidus; assembly: GCA_004025045.1. Classification (NCBI taxonomy): domain Eukaryota; kingdom Metazoa; phylum Chordata; class Mammalia; order Rodentia; family Cricetidae; genus Sigmodon; species Sigmodon hispidus. Next base: position 65,544 of record PVIH01002411.1, read on the forward strand.
CTGGTCCCCCAGCCTTGTTTTCCCTCATAACATCACTCTAACTTCTCCGTATTTGTCCTCCCCTGGCGGTAACCATCCTCCCTTCCTTTATCCTGTGCTTCTGGGTTATCTGCCAGCTCCTTGAAGCAGGGCCCCCATGAGGCTTGTTCATAAAGCAGCTTGCTTAGTTCTCCTGGAATGCAGCTCTCAGGAAAGGCAAAAATCCATGTTCTGGTTTATTAGGACCCACAAGTTGTCTTTCCTCAAAAGGTGCATCTGTTTTTTGTCTCCCTTCCTGTCTTAGGATCTGATGCCTATAACAGATGTTCATTGAACACCTAAGATCAAGTACTTGAAGCCCCTCAAGTCTTTGCACTTCCCCTTTTATGGCATGAATGCCCTGGACACACTCTGGGTCTCATCTTACTTCATTGCAGGTTTCAGGTGCTAAGGACCTGCAAGGCAACTGAGCATCACCTTAGCTCACAATGGTACCTTCCTGTTTCAGTCTCCTTCATACCCACCTCTCTTGGTGGCCATGTTCTCCAGAACATCCCAAATAGTTTCCCCAGTTGGCCTCTTTTTCTTACACTTTGACCTTTGTTCAGAAATGACTGCCTTGCCCTTATTTCTCTAGTTCTTAGCTGAAGCATCCCCAAGTCTGTGTGGTTTTCTTGGAAAGCTGCTGTGGCTAAGTTAGTACCACAAGCCTCGGGACTTGTCAGAATGTAGGCTCCGAGAGTCCTTTATCTACTGAGAAGGAGCCAGGGATCCTAAACTAATCCAGCTCCTCTGCACTCAGCCCATGAAGTGTTGTCAAGGGAGCAGAAGAGTTAACTCTGACCAGGACAAGTGATATATCCTTGAAAATAACAGGGAAGAATAAAAAAAGAAGACATGGAAAATGAAGCTTTTGTGTCAACAGAAGATGAAGAAACATTTAGTTGGGGTCCAGATAGTAAATGTGTCTCAATCTTTGTGGTCTACATATCGTCTGTCACACAGATACAGTAGGGGAACATCCAGAGACAATTCTGACACTGATAAGTGTGGCTATGTTTCAGTATAAAGATTCAATTTCAATGTCATGAATTCTCCTTTTGATCAAAGTGTAAAACTATTCATAGCTGTGGAGGATCTGAAGATGAATATCAGTCAAGATGGACTTGGATCAGAGATCCTTTTCTGTTAGCCTTCCCTGGTTCTTTTCCTGTCATTCTTGTCCATTCAGATTAAACAAACACCTACAACAATAATAACAACAAAGTCTTTGGAGGCAGTAGCAGGCAGATTGCTGAGAAAGTTCAAATGCAGCCTAGGCCATAAGGTAAGACTATGTCTCAAAAACAAAACTAAGAAACAAAAAAACAAAACCAGAAGAAAACAAAGACAAAGCCCTAAAGAGGATCTGGCAAGGTGTGTAAAATAATTTATTAGAAAGTAAAAGCCTTTTTATTTACATGCTGGCACCCAGAAATATTCTTCCTCTTTTTCAAAGACTCTAGTGGCAGAGAGGCACATGAGGGCAAGAGAACTCTTTCATGATCCCTCAGCACCCATAGTAGGTAGCTTTAATTATAAAAGTCATGTCATACCTCAGGCTTGAAAGTCCACACTATAAATTGACTTTTTACCATTTGAAAACACAGAGTAAAGGAATGTGGTACAGTAGCCAGGAAATCCATGTGCATTGGCCACCCTCCCTGTCCATTTCTAGATAAAGGTCAATGGACTTGGATCTGATACCTTAGTCACTGTCAGTGGCCCAGAATGTACTCTGGACTCTGAGAGGGCTCAGGAGAGGCATTTTACCAAGGTAGTAGACACTTTGTTTTGAAACACATTTTATAAATATACTTCTCTCTAATTACAGCCCCGAGCCAATATCATGCCAGGGTGAGATTTCAGAGTCATGAAATGGATGTGTATGGATGGATGGCTTAACTGAACTCTTCATTCAAAGGTTTAAGTACCCCTTGTAAATAAAAAAAAAAAAAATGCCAACAGCAGGATTACTATCTTTTGTAAGATAGATTGCTGAGAAAGAGGACAAATATTGAACAGATTTCCCCTCTTGGAGTGAATGGGAAATGCTGGTGTTCCCACACCTACAGCCAGGCCTTCTGATGAGCTGATGCTCCTTATTCTAAGTTAGACGAAGTGACCCAACAACAGATTCAAGGTTTTGGAAATGCATTAGTCCAGCCCTAAAGGAAATTTGGTTAATTTTGATGTTGAAGCTAGGAAGTAATTTCTGCACTTAACAATAAGAGGTTTGGCCCATGTGGACTTCCTCTGTCCCAGGAGCTACCTGAGTGCTTCCCATCCGACTCATAACCACTCTGTGAAGCTGGTACCATGTGGTTCCTGACTAGCAGATGAGGAAACACAAGTGCAGAGAGGTTAAGTAGCCTTCCCAGGATCACCCAGTCACAGAGTTTTGGAGCTGGGATTCAACTCAAGCAGATGGCTTCAGATTTCCCCATTCACACTTGTCCCTCCTGGATAATGTGCCTGTCCCATTGGGAAGTCCTACTAGTCTGTTTCACTCTTGGGATTCCTCGAGTGTACAATTCCTTTTTCAGTGAAATCTATTTATTCCTTGAGAGTTATGTATGAGCTAACTTTTTATGAAGGAAGTCAGCTGGCTACACTCACAGCATTTCTTTTTGAATATCCTGCTGTGGCAACTCTTTAACATGATTTGTTCTTGCAAAGAGGATGCGTTTCATAAAAGGCTTTTAGGTGACATCTCTGCCTCTAATTTGTGTAGAAGTTTCATTTGTACATTAATGAGACTTGAAATAAGCTGTGCTTTGCTAACTGGAAGGAATAATGGAGGGGAAAAATGCTACCCAGAGCAACTACTGCAGACTGTGGAGTGATTAATTCAGCGAATCACCAGAGGAAACAGGCGTACTGCCAGTGCCCGCCGTGGGCTCCATGCCACCCTTGCTCTGATATGGATGCCAATGCTCCTGGGTCCACAGACAGATTGCTGAGAAGAGCGATGGGTGGGGTGAGATGCAGCAGAGTTGAGGAAAACACTATTGTGTAGAATGCAAGCCCTAATTTGTCCACTCTGTCAAAGGTGTCACTAGTTTGCTGGTTGGCTGGGGGAATGGAACACCAGTCCAGTTTACCTCTTTCCTGGCAACCTCAGGCTTCAATGAGCCTACTGTGCAGACCAAGGGTCAAGCAGTGTTCAGAGAGACAGAGGGAGTCTTTATCTACTGTGCCCCTTAGGACCAGGGAGAACAAGGGCAGAGTAAGCCATAAGCTGGGTGTGATGAGCCCCTGAGGCCATTCAGCAGATGTTGGGAGGAGTTACCTCATTTGACACAGCCTCTCCAGTCCTTTGGTTCTAGCCTACAGGATTTGAAGATGCTTGGTACATGGGATGATCTGAAAGCTGTCCTTAGAGCTGGCTGGCTGTGTGAATTTACTCCTGTGCCACACACATACACTACCACCCAGAAAGTCCATCTTTTTTATCTATCCATCCATCCACTCATCCATCCATCCATCCACCAATCCATCTATTCACCAACTCACCCATTCAGCCATTCAGCTTCTCATTTGTTCAGTTATTTTACAACAGTATCAGACACTGTGTCCCAGTCACCCTGCTCAGCATCAGTTACTAACTGTAAAACTAGCCTTTTTCCCACACACATTTTCTCGCTTCATTTGGTCCTAGAAACACAACTTAAAGAAAAGTTGAGAGGGTCACAATATCTGTATTGTATACTATTTTCTCTCAAATCTTTTGAGCACTCAGGTTTCCTTTATGAATAGCTGATGCAAACGACCTGGTCAGTGTCAAGCCTTAACTGGGAGGGTGATAGAGAGGTTCATTCTATCTCATGTTCTAATTCTTAGCAGGAGCACACACCAGCCTTATCCACTAATAGGACTCCACTTGCTGGAAGCTCTTTAGCAGAGGTTTGTACTGACACAAAACAGATGAGGAGTCCTGGGCAGAGGAGGAAAGAATGATGTTGATCTTGCCCGGTAGTATACTCAAGGATCTAGTGAGTCACAGGAAAAATCATGGCCCAAAACAATGAAATGCTCATTAAGTATAACTTGTCAGAGTTACTTTGGAGCTGAGGGGTTTGTACTGAGACCAGGAAGTGTCATCTCATCAAGCGAAAGAGTATTTTCCTGAGGTGAACCTAGAGTCTCATTTTGGAAGAGCTATGATCTCAGTGTACTAGCGGAGACCACTGCTGAGTTTTAGATTCTCTATGAAACACTTATCTGTGACATTTCCTAAGACAACTCTTTGGTAGTATGTATGTTCCACACTGAATAGCCCCAGCCAATGGGGCAGCCCTCACCAAGCCTTTAGCTTAAGGAAGTATGGAAGAGCAAACGCTAATTCCTTAGACGGGGCTAACTCTTCCGAGCTCAGAACTTTCCCTTTGTGCTTTGGAAGGTGTTTTCTTAACAGAGAACACTCATTTTCAGTACCTGTAAAATGACTGTGAATACAGTCTGTAGGGTGTTGTTCAGAATAAGTGAGAATCCGCTAGCCCAGCCCTCAGAAAGTGCTCAACATCTTTAAATCTAATTATTCAATTATTTTCTTTTAGTAAGTGTCAGGTTGCAAAGAAACCTGGGAAGAGCCTCATTCAGTACCTGTGTTCCTCCCAGCACTTCCCACCCCACCCCACCCTAAACCTCCCGGCCCAAGAGCTGGGCTTAGCTCCCCTTTCCCCAGCCTCTCTTCCTATATGAACCTGCCATTTGGGCCACATGTTTGCTGGTCCTCTGCTCTCAACCTCTTGGTTAGAGCTCCTCTCTATATCCACCTGCCCTCTCCCTCTTCTCTCTCTCTTCTCTTCTTTTTGTCCCTCAGTGTGCAGGCAGTGTGCGGCCTACTTTCTCTCCCTCATATCTACAATAAAATTCCTCTCCTCCACTATACCTCGGCGGCGGTGTCATGTCCTCATTTCATTCAATAAGCAAAGATCTCTGTCTTCCTAATTCCCACTTTCCATGCTGACTTGCTGTGTGATTTAAGCAAATTGTTTTCTCTCTGTGACCCCCAGCTCACTTTCAGTAGAGTTCTAACAGTTCCGGGGACTCCCCCAGGTTCTCTCTACATTTTCAGGGACCCAGAGGAAGGAGCGGAGACAAGACTGAGGCTTGGCCAATATAAACAGCGATCTTCTGTCTATTCCCTAGAAGTGTGCTACAGTTTTATGTCTCATCTAAATAAAGGCTTTCAGATACTTTAAAAACGCTCATAGACCACTTTTGAGGTCTACAGTTGTTTCTAGATGAGACTGTTTTCTGAGCTGCAGCTCTCCACAGACAGGTATTAGTTACACATGGCAACAGGCACGTCTTGGCTGTTCCTAGACAGCCTCATGTACTCCCATGCTCTGGGGTTTCCACCTCAGTGCCTTCTTCTCCTCTGCCCTGTTGCAATCCACCCCGTTAGTGCACATTATGCAGGAAGCTTTCTTTGATTCCTCTGGTCATGGAAAACCCACCTCACCAACTTGGAATGCCACCAACCTCTGTCACTTCACTCTCCAACCATTTATTCAAAAGTTTGGGATATCTTTCCCAATTAGAAATGCTAGAAGCATCGAGGTCCCCCTTTTGCATACCTTGAATTGTAAAGCACGGTTTTTAACTAATATTCACCTAAGAGGTTGATGAGCTAAAAATATAATAGATGTTAGAACCTTTGGGTATAGTTTTACACCTTGGAAAAAGGCCATGGAAAAATTACTGGTTGTAAATTTTTACTGATAAGATTTCTTGTCTGAATAAACATATTAATATAGGTATTTCTAACCAAACCAGTGGATTTCTAAGCACAGAGTACACCCTGCACCCAGCTTGATGGTGTCAATTCGGAAGAACAAGGTGCTTTCCCATGGCTCTGATACCTGGGTCCCTGAGGACACAGCTGTATTCACACAGGAAGTTCTTCATTGTCCCCCTATCCAGAGAAACAGATTACACAGGCCCTCCCAAGGTTAAGGTCTTTTTTTTAACCTCTGGACCTCAATTGCTTATCTGTACAAAACACATGTCATCATAGCTGCTGGCAAGAGAGTTGCTTAAGACAACCTAAGGGAGTAAGATAGAATAGTGTTAACACCCGTGTCCAACACACAGTGAGTGTTTAGTATGTGATAGCTGCTACTTAACCCAAACCAGTGCAAATAATGGCTTCAAATAAAGAGCTGCATGGTAAATTATGCCCAATCTGACTTTTATCAGAAATATTACTTGGGTCTTACAGCACTTGCTGGCAGGTTTTCAGACATTCTTTAAGCAAGTGACATCTTGAGAAATAAGCAACCATAGGGATTCCCAAATGTAGCCCCCACAATTTCTCTGGGTCTTACATTGCAGGGTAGAATTAGAGGCCATCAGAATGAGGATGTTCAGTCTTCCTATAAGAGGTTTTTAAACTACTATTGAGAGGCACCCATGAGCTTCTCCATAGACATGTGTTGGTTACAGACTAACAGGTCACAGCAGGCACCAGCAGCCTGTCTGTAGACAGCATATTGCCATGCCTAGAAACCTCATGGTCCTTATCCTGTACTACCCCCTGATCTCCCCTCACTGGATTCCATTCCTCCCTGTAGTGCCTTCAGTATTCCAGAGCATACCTTATATAGGACTTTAGATTTTCTCTGTCAGTATCATTCCCACAGGGTACCCCACGGAGAAAGTCCATCCTAACATTACATCTTCTCACTGGAACCCCCTCATTAGACCCCATTATCTTTGACCACCGTGACTTTCATCATAACATTTATTACTATCAAGCACATTAGACTGATATCTGTTTGTTTATCTAGTATTGTCGGCCTCTTCCAATGATACTTGGCCTATTTCTTGTGCATGCCCATCATTAGAATTGTGCCTAGCCTGAAGGCATGAAGAGTTTCAACAGGAAGTTGCTGGATAAAAGAATGAATCAATGACGCAAGATTGATGTTGCCATATGTGTCTAAAATACTCTACCCAGCAAGTGGAAAACTATCCACACCCAAGGATTCAGGTGAAGGGTCCTACCCTGTTGCCACAGATTCAGGAGCAGTGACTTCCATGGGAACTGCACCAGTGGTTGAGCTGAGAGAGTCTATATTTACAATAAAGAACTTTACAGTTGGATTCACGGCTCCTGCCTAGGACAAAAACAAAACAAAACATAGAACTGATAGTTACTTTTTTTAAAGCTTCATCATTACATAAATTTAAGCTGCATTAAATGTCTGAATTATGACTATGGAGCTACAACAATTGGATACTTTCAAACAACTTAATAGAAATAAAATGAATGTAAAGAAAAGCCTTTATGTGTTCAGGTGAAATGTATATTCACATGTACATGCATATGTGCATGTGTATGTTTATAAAACATGTAGGTCTAAACACTCATAATTAAATTATGCATCTTTGTTCATAGTCTGTGTGCTTTGTGACAGGAAGGACAAATGTCTTAAAAATCAATTCTATCACTTGCCACTATATCCTGATTCTATAGGACAAAAGATTTCTGTGGCTTTGCTGTGAGTATCACTTGTGTTTCATCAAAGGCTCAGTCCATCAGGAAAATTATCCTGAGCCCCGAGCCAATTGTGCTAATTAAGTAAGTACCAGCCTCGCTCCAAGTCCAGGTTAACATGTCGGATCTCAACAGTCAATATTATGACAAAAGCCTGTAAACCCTTTAAAAACGTACACACGGATCCTCTATTGACAGATAAGTTAGAAATAATATGACTTTTTTTTTTAAAAGAAAATGTTTTATGGAGCTTTTTTCCCCTAGTTTCACTCATCAAAAAATAACATTCTCTGAAAACACATTCCATATTTAGTTTAGGATCTTTTTTTCCTTTTAACTTCCTCTCCCTTCCTAAAATGGCAGATCTTCATAAGGCAAATTAAGTGAGTTGGTAAAAATAAAAATTCCCCCCCCCCAATCATTTATGGCAAAAATACGTTGTTAGCTTTTCCTGTCGATGACGCTGTGGCCGTTTTTATTATGGTGCTGAAGAATTCCTGGCTCCCTTTGAAAGCCCTCTCCTGGCTTACACCGCTTGACAAAGCTCCTTGATTTTTATGCACATGTCGTGGATAGCGGGGAACAATCTTGTAACCCAGGATGTTACATGACTATCACAAATGCAGGACGTGCAAAACTCACATTAATGCCAAACCTGTAACAGAGCCACTGAAACCCATCCTGCACCATACCCTGCTTGTTAGTAATGCAATCTGATATATAACCAGGCTTTTCAACTTCAATTCGGGCTCATTCCAACTTCTACAAATGAGATGAGCTTCTGATTCAATTACAGCCTCTCTTTTCCTTCATTCAAGCATTTCCTACCCCTCCCCTACCTCTTTCAAAAGCATTTTCACCATCTTTTTCTGCTTGTCATTTCTTAAAGTTTTTGGAGAAATTACAAAACCTTAAATCACACTCTTTCCTGGGATAATAAAAATACTTTAAAATTGCCAGATGCTGTTGACTTCAGCAAGAGAAATCACAGCAAGCTGTTGAAGAGAGACTGACAATATTTTCATTAGCAGGAAAGGATTAAATGCAACCATTCTCTTCCCATCAAATCACAGAACCAGTATCCAAAAGGGGTCACAGACCTTTGGATATGGAATCCACACTGTCCTGGGATATTGCAGGGACTCATCAGAATAGAAGGAGTATTCAATGTGTGGGACTCCTGTGTCGTTAAACTGGGCATATGCTATAAAAGTGCTGTTTGGAGACCACCACAGCGCAGAGTAGGCACCAAAGATTTCCTCTGAAAAAAGACATAAATTGTTCTGTTACAAGAAAGCTGATAATTTGGCTTTGGCATTCAAAATATTGTTCTCATTAGCTTTAGTAATTATAGTAGAGTTCAACTAATGAACCATTTCACATTTGCTGGGATTCCAAAATCAAAGAAATACAAATGAATAAAAATAAGACCTCCAAGGATATATCTAAATTGTAAAAATAAGTCACCCATTGGACCATTTTAGAGTATTTTAGTATGCAATATTGGATATAAGCTCTATTTTTTCTTTATCTTATAATCCTCTAAATTTATGCCTCAAAACATACTAAAAGTAAATTTCACACAGGAGGCTGATTTTCCATTCTAATTTTCAAACAGTCAACACGCCAGCATGCTCTCCCTGCCTGGGCTGGGTTTCTACTGAGTCCACGAAGTACTGGTGGGTGGTGCAGAGCTCCAGGCTATCAAACCAATACGGTGCCCGGAGTTTACTACTCTGGCACAAATAAGGTGTGGAAAGAATGGATTTAGAATGGAGAAAGCTCCACAGACCCCTTACAGAGAAACATCTCTTTTGCCCAGCCTGGAAACTGAAAACTCCCTGCCTTAGCCCCCTCCCCTGATACAAAGAGAAGATAAATGATTAGCAACTGACGGAAAGGCCCAGCTTTCGCAGGCAATTTCTCCTATGATAATTATGAGACCTAGTCATGGGACATTTGACCTCAGGCTCTAAAAATGCCCAGGTCTTCCTCACCAACAAGGGATTGAAGATTTAGATTCTTTGGTGTGGATCTGGACTCCCTCCAGAGACTCATGTGTTAAAAGTATTGATCTCTAGCATGTGGTGCTGCTGAAAGTGGTGATAATTTTGATGGCTGGATCCTCTTGAAAGAAACCTAGATCACTGGAGTTGTGACCATGAAAAGAATACTGGGAACTTAGGTACTTTCTTTCTCTTTGCTTCCTCACATTGGGAGGAAGGTGGGGGGGGGGGGGCTTCTAGTACACACTCCTACTAAGATGTACTATATGCTGAGTCAGAAGCAAAACAATGTGACCAAGTGAACATAAACTAGAGTCAAAATGAACCTTCGATCAATCCTTTAAAATGTTTGTGGGGGGGGGTTAAGAAATTATGTATGCCAATTTGTTTTTGTTTTTTTAAAATAACTAAAACCTCTTTGCAAGTGGCTGGAAGGCACAAAGCACATTTATTAATATGTTAAATTATGTGTATGTCGGTATGCATATATATGAATGAAGATAATTAAGGGGTCAGAGGCACTGAATCCTGAGATAACTAGAGTTACAGACAGTTATGAGCTAGTTGGTGTGGATGATGGGGATCGAATCCAGATCCTTTGCAAAAGTTACACAGAAAACACTCAGCCATATGTCCAGCCCTCTGGAAAATACATTTTTAATAACAGCAATAGTGGCTGCAGTACTAAGAATAATAGCAGTAATGAAATGTAACAATTATCTTTCTGAGTAGCTGACACTTGCCGAGTACCATGTGCCAGGAATTGAGAATGTTTGATATTTATTATAAAAGCCACTTTTCATTATAACCCATTTTACAGGTGATGAGAACAAAACAGGCCTGAAAAGATTCTCTTCCTTTAACTGTGTTCAACCTGAACCACTGAGTTACATTTATATATTGATTTGGAATTTATAAACCACATCTGACTTGGTCCTCATAGAGAGACCTAAATGAGTCTATTTATAAACCACTTTATAGAGAATAAAACTGAGGTAAATTAAGTAAAATGTTCTACCCAGGAACTAGATCTTGGGTCTTAGGACTCTAACTCAAAACTTTCTGTTCAGAAGTCCTTTAGATGTTGAGCTTATATATCTCATTCCTTAGAACTTTTGCCTACACATTCTGTCCACAATATATCTTTAACTTTGTACTTTGCTTTAATTAGGGTATATTCTAGCTTTTTAAATTACTTTCAAAAACTGGTAAGGGCCACATTTGAATTAGTACTTATTTATTTGTAAGGCAGAGCATGTTTTTCTCTAGTTAACAAGGTAGTGATTTCTCTCTAAGGACTGAAGCATCATCTTTAGAGAAAGGCCCCTTTGAAAGCTGGGAAGGCATTGTTATGCATCCGGTGGCTCAGAAGAAAACTTGCCAAATGAAGTCCCTGGGCGGCATCAGTTAGTAACACCCAGAAGGTTCTCAGAAGAGCCACAGGTTGAGAAAAAAGCTGTACCTGCTCCATGTTGAAGGCTCTAAAGGACTCTCAGTGCTGGGCTGCACACCACTTGAAGAACTTAGAAATTTCATTGTCAGCTTTAATCAACTACTTACTTCTGGGCAACAGAAACATAGCTTTCATTTGACATCATTTCTGCTTATTGTCATGTGTTATCCATTAAATTAACTTGATTCTGGCTGAGTAGGAATCAAAAGGAAAGCATGGAGCTAAGCTGTTTTTTCACTTTGAAGAAGAAATAACAGGATGAAATAAGGATGAGTCTTTCCAACAGCTATGAGGCCCCCTTGTGAATTATTTGGAGTGGCCTCAAAATGTCCTTTATCTTGGCAACTGATACATGGAAAATGCATTTTTAATAGTTCCTAAATCTCTTTATCCTAAAAGACAGAATATTTCCCTTTACTTTTTTTTTCTTCTTTTAAACTAAACTTTCCAAATTATTTTTGCTTTTTTAAAAAAACAAGAAATCACTATTTGTCCCAGGTTAGTTAGAATGAATACAAATCCTTTCTAAAACAAGCTATGTCTTTCCTTCTATTTGGAAACTGCAGATAATATTTATCTCTCTCTCTCTCTTTTTTTTTTTTTTTTTTTTTTTTTTTTTTTTTTTTTTTTTTTTTTTTTTTTTTTTTTTTTTTTTTTTTTTTTTTTTTTTTTTTTTTTTTTTTTTTGATATTGTGGAAGATTTCTCTTTCCCTGGAAACTTCTGGGTAGGTAGGCCTCCTAGGAGAAACACCTGATGTTAATCTGGATGCTGTCCTGCCCCAGTAAAGCTAAAAAGGCAACACAAAAAGGCCCTTTGTGGTAGGAAATTAAGACAGGCAGGGTATTGTGAAACAAGGGGACAGAGGCAACAATAGGAATAGTCAGGGGTTCTGTGTCCTGTGAGGTCTGAAAGATCCCACGATATCTTTAAGTACACAACTTGTTTGAATCTTACTAAATGCCCCCAGTTTTTAGTATAGAAATGCTGAAGTAGTCTTAAAAGTTGTAGAGTTTTTGATTAAAGATTTAGTCTCTACCTTCATAAACCCAGTCAGTTATTCCATTATATATTAAATCTTCTTTTCCTGTTGTGGTGATCCTCTGACTAGGTAAATTTGGTTCAATTTTAATGTAAATGTCATTCTTCCAAACGTATGCCTAAAAAAATGAAAAAAACATTGATATCAGCAATCTCATTACAGTATGCTTTATCTTAGGATTTTTCAAATAGTATGCAAATAAAAGGAAAACCACACAGAGAGTCTATTTAAGTGGAACCTCATTCTTAAATTATAGGGTACAGTCCATAATTTTGAAATAATAATTTAAAAGTTTCTAATATGTTGAAACAAAAAGGCTTGTAGCTGTCACGGTGAGGATGGTGATGTGTGGGTAAAGACCTGGCACAATCTGCACAGGACGATTTATGTTTGTGTTTCTTGCTTAGGACATTAGTGGAGGAAATGTAGCTGCATTCTGGGAGAAAGAAGTACAACTACAGAAAATCACTCCATCTTGTTATATAGATTATTTTGAATTTTTAACATTATTTTAGCATTATAGAACAGGAGACATATATACAGTGATTTTTGACGATGTTTTTTGAAGTGATTTTGAAAATATTCAAGCACATCACAAGGGAAGTAGGAAGTTTAATAAACATTTTTGTCTAGTGAATAGGCAACTCTATAACAGATGTCTAGGACTTACAATGAGTCTAATTTGTTGAGCTAATAAAATATTACTTTAAGTAATGAACCTATGTTTGTAATATAATGAATGAGTGGGCTTTCAAAATGTCTGCTTTATACTAGAGTGAGTGTAGCATCTATTTATGAAAGATTGCATCCAACCTTTTTTGGACAACAGGAGAAATGTACTAACCAATTTATGGCCTTTCTGTGACCATGTGATCCACTGTGTATTATTTGGAATCTTCTCCTCTGTGATCAGCTGTCTGAAGAAGTGATAAGAAGATATATTACCCCCCAAATAACTCCCTGTAAGATATACTTTAAAATCACACCGGAAAAGCCTAGTAGTCTTCATGGGGGAATCACTGACCTTTTATTCAAGTCATAAACACTATATGAAGCTGTGTAGGAATGCCTCCATTGCTGAAAAAAGAAAAAAAAATCAGACATCTCAGGCTTCTGTGATTTTGATAGGTTGGCCATTTGCTTAATATGAGAGGCATGGTAACAGGTTGCTGAATAAATTTCAAATTTCATCACATAAAATTCTTAAAATTTTGGAATTGAAAATATCATTTAAATCATGTAATAAAAAGTCATGAATAGTTTATTCATTTTTGCATTGTCTCCTTTAAGGTCCTTTCAGGGGGGTCTCTGTAGACCAAAGTGTCAGGTCCAATTCTGAGTGGTGTTATTTTGAGCATACTACAATAAGGGTATCTGTTTAGAAAACTCAAATTTTCACCTTTCACCCACATCACTTCTAAAAAAATTTAGAAGACTTTTTTTTTTTATTCTGTCAGTGGTGTTGACAAAGAGAAATTCTTTTTGCTTTGTGTAATAATAATGAAAATATCTAGTGTTATAATTTTAAGGCTATCTGGAAATATATTTTAAAATTAATGCATGTGTGTCTTCAATTTTAAGCAACCAAGCAGTTGAAAATGAAAAGCAAACTAAATCCAAGGTAGCTAAAAGAAAGGAAACAATACAATAAAGACCAGTATGAAATAGAAATCATATAGTGGTGAAAATAAAACATGGTCAAATGTTGGTTCTATAAGACAGTTAAAACTTTGATATGACTTATGTAACAGAAAAATAATAACTATCAGAATGAAAAGTGAGACATCACAATAGACCTTACAATCACTAAATGATTAAGAGACATCCCAAACCTTTTAAATAAGTCATAAAAAGTAGAAACAAAGAATTTCTCCTTACATAGTCCTACATCTAATAAGCATGTAGAATCAATGAATAAAAGTAGAGAAAATTCCGTATCCAAATAACTTTACAGAAAATCCCTTAATATTTAAAGCCTATATACAAATGTTTACAGAAGCTTTATTCAGAATTGTCGAAACTTGAAAGTAACTAAGACATACTCCAATAATGAGGGAATGGATTAACAGACTGTGAAAGAGAATGCACTAGAATGCCATTCAATGATAAAAAGAAACAGCTATCAAGAAATCAAAAAGGTTACCTACTGAAATAATGGTAGGACTTCCTGGAAATGGAAAACATAAAGACAGTAGTGCTTGGTGGTGGGAAAGGGAGAATAGACAGAGTACATGGGACTTCTCACAAGGAGACCTCTCATCTCCAGGACTCCTCAATGATGGCTACATTGTACAATGTACAGAAGTACATTGTCACAACTCACAAAGGACCCTAATGTAAAACTTGAGTTAATAAAAATGTGTCAGTATTGGCTCCTGCATTTTCACAAATGTATAATTTTCAATATAGAATCTTTATAGAAAAGACTAGGAAAAAGGGAAGGAGGGAGGATATAGGGGTCTTCTGTTTACTTTCAGCAAAACTAAGGCTCCTCCAAAACATAATCTCTACCAATTCAAAGATGTATTAGAGCTATGACTTGGAAGGAGTAGTTATATGGTATCACATTCCATTTCTATAAAGCAAGTAGTAACTGGAAAGGATTCCTATATATTTTCATAACATTATATTAATTAATAAAAATACAGAAACAAATATACTAGGTTTTAGGAAACTAAGTAAAAACAGGAAGGAGATATGTGACATGTATGAGCACACACTTGCATTTGTGAAAAACTCTATTTGTATGTATATGTGGATAAAATTAAAGATACTTTTGAAATTCTTTGTGTGTACATTTGTATTTTCTAATAATTGCATTTTATTGTCACAAGATGACTAAAGTATAATATAAACCATGTAGTGCTATTCCAGAAACCAAACTACAATAAAATTCAAGCTTTGTCTATAAGAAAGAAACTGGCTACATGGTAACAGTGTTGGGATGCAGTCAGGGCTTCTAACCTTACCTACTTATCACTTCTCACCCTCCTACACCCTCATGTCAACAAGTATTTATTAAATTCCCATTTCTTATAAGTCATACATTCCTTTCCTGAATCCTGAATTATTTCAACACATCCCATGCTTGTTCCTTGGCAACCTCAAACATAATATTTCCCAAAGCCAAAAGGTGTGGTAAAGTCTAGAAATACTAAGAAAGACTGAGATCATCTCAGCGATCATTACAAAACCCTCATGAGGTATAAAATAAAATGTTTATCAATCTACCCAGTTTATGAGCATTTGTGTGTCCACCTACCTGACATTGCTCCCACTAAAGGTCTCCTAATTGACCAGAGAATATGAGAACATAAACTACAATAAAGAAATTAAAATAAGATGTACCAAGAGAGGCTAGAGAGATGGCTCAGTAGTTAAGAGCACTGACTGTTCTTCCAGAGGACCTGAGTTGATTCCCAGCATCCACATGGCAGGTAACAACTGCTGTAATTCCAAGATCTGACACCCTTACACAGTTATATATGCAGGCAAAACACAAATTCACATAAAAAATAAAAATAAATATATTTTTTTTAAAAAGTTCTACCAAGAGCTATAATGTAGGCAGGCAAGAAAAGTGTGTAATCCAAACTTGGCTGTGTATCCAGAGAGAAACCTTTGGGAAAGAGGATTATTGGGCTGAGTTCTTGGTAGATGGTTACCATGAAGACTGAGAGAAAGACTGCTATAAGACAGAAGGTAAAATGCAAAGACAAGAAAGGCCATGTTTAAGGTCCTAAGCTTTGGTGTCTCTCACCCCGAAATTAAGTCTCCACTTTATGAGGTCAGACAAGCTGTTTTCTAAACTTGTTTTATTTTTGAGGAAAATTGGGCGACAAAGGCTGTTGCCAGGTTATGCCAGGTGCATGAGAGCGCAGGTGAAGTGCTACCTAGGCTGTGAAGGATGGTTATTATGTAACAGTAATGCAGCTCCATCTCCAATGTGTGGCAGTGAACAGGGATATTAAGAGAGCATCCACACAGATGGTAGGACACCTATTCACTCACTTATACAGTCAGTCACTCATTTGTTTTCATTCACAACTTAGAAATAGTGATTGAAGATATGATGGAGGAGGATTTCAAAACACTGGACCACACATGGTTAAGAAGATGCAATAAAATTAGTCTTTTTTTTCTGAAGATGTTTATCAAGACATTGATGCTATTGTTTTCAAATTCTACTGGGTACTCTCAGAAGTTAAAAAGTTGAAAGAAAGAAAAAAAGAAAGAAAGAAAGAAAGAGAAGCCATAGTCCCCTATTTGTAGCTACCTAAGAACAGAGAGTTTAATTATGCTCCAGAAAGTAAATGAGCAGCCTGAATGGGCATTTTTGTAAATGGGGAGATTATAAGAGTGGGCATGAATCTGAAAGGACTGATAACTGAGTTTGATGGGGTGCATGATGTAAAATTACAAAATAATAAATACATATAAAATAAGAAGAAGAAGAACACAATGTTTTTCAATGAAACTTATATTCACCTCATATATTTCTTGATCATCTCCTAAGTGGCTCAGTTCTAGGGGCTGGAAATACAGTAGCAACCAAAAAAATGAGAAAACTGGCAAGAGCCATAGCAGGCAATAAATAAGTAAAGAAATAGCAAAATAGCCTAGATGTTAGGAAGACAGTGAAAGAGTATAATGTGATACAGTGATGTGAGGGTATAGAATATCCAGAATGGTGGGAAGCCATATTAAGTGATCCAAGACAGCCTGGAAAAGAGCTAATAAAGACAGAAAACTGGAAGATGCTGGAAAAGAAGGCTCCAACAGAAAGCAATTGTAAGTGCTTTGCCTTCTGGATCACATGTGAACGATGCATGAGAAAAAAGAAGAGGCATGTGACTCTGAAGTGAAGCAGGGAAGAAATGCTGGTCAAATGTGATGAGTGTAGGACAGGGTGCTTCAGATAACACACTGAGGTCCATATATGCATGCTGAGGTCATATTTTGGATGATGTCATTGGAGTACATTAGCATAGGTACAGCTTAATCTAAGTTATAATGTAAAGGAAACACACTGACTACTGCCTGAGTAGACAGAAGAATCTAGAAAACGCAACAAAATGAAAGCATACTTTTAGATGTAGTTCTGTGGCCAGCCAAAGAACTGCATCTAAAAGAACATCACAATACACTTGTCAATGAGGGCTAAACAGTACTCTAAGATGGTTTTTTTTTATCCTGCTTCTGCTTTACCTTCATGCCTTAGTTTTAACATTTATAACTGTCATCTACCATTTGTTGCTCTGGTTGTTTATTAGAATAACCTACACCATTAGAAAACTCTGATAGTCAGTTAATCCCAGAAACTTGAACTGATTGGTGGCAAGATTAATGCCAGACACCAGGACTTTTAAATTTTCTGCTAGTAATTTTGTTTGGGGAATTTAAATAGGAAACATTGGGTTAGGAACAATAGCACATTAACTGAGAACAGCCTTGTATACGTGACACAGGCATCTGATTTGCTTAGAGTTGATGGCTTTAGCAGAACATGGATGCTTTATACACAGGAAATAGAGCCCACTAGGTGGATCCAAGGTAAACACTGTGACTGAGTGACACCATCCTGAGACTGCAAATAAGGAGAGAGTATGGCTTGGCTGGAGTCCATTAGTGTTGTTCTGTGAGATAAGGCCACTCAACATATTTATCCCAGAAAACAAGTCAAGAGAAGGAATCACAGCCTTTGTAGTCTGTTTTTAATATAGAGTATCTCTAGAGGTATTCGGCTTTTCCAACCCACATTAAAACTCCCTATACTTTACAGGTGTCATCAACTGCAAAAAACCAAAAAGCTTAACTAA
This sequence comes from Sigmodon hispidus, assembly GCA_004025045.1. NCBI lineage: Eukaryota > Metazoa > Chordata > Mammalia > Rodentia > Cricetidae > Sigmodon > Sigmodon hispidus. The sequence continues at coordinate 83,387 of PVIH01002411.1, forward strand.
AGCGACTGGTGACCATGGAGAAGATGCATGACTTGATGATAAGCCAGGGAACTCTATGTTCTGTGGATGACTGAGAGAGGCTGAATGTTTTCGGTAGAGCCTTTGTGACCAGAGCTGAGACATCTTTCATGACTGGCTTGAGTAAGGTTGGGATGTTGTCTGGGGCCTTGCCCAGAGTCTCCTCTGAAAGATGGGGATGTTAAGAACTTTAAAACAAGTACTTACTGAAGGCCATCCTATACATAGATTTAGAAGAGGGAGACAGGGGACTAGACCATTGTGTGGACAAGTTAGACATGTGAAGTTACTTTAAAATAATACCATAAATTTCTATAATAAATTTGAATAAGCTATGTCATAAGAATCCCTCAAGTATTAGCTATGCCTTTTAGTATTTGAAATCATGAAAATGCATTCTTTTGAAGATACTGGTAGATTTGTCATTTATAAAAGAGAACATATATTTGATGCTCAGTCAATGATTTTTCTGTCAGATACTAGATATCATCCTTAAATATGCATATATTTGAAATCAGTTAGAAAGCAATGAATTAATTTTAAGATGTCACATACAAAGGAATTTTTTTTTTTACCTTCACATAGTTGTATTCTAAGAGAATGAACTGTCCATCAGGTGACACTGAATAATCACTTATAGAATCTCCAAAACTTTCCTGTTGGCCAAGTAGAAGAAAAAAAAACTGAATGTTTCAAATGCCCTCACTGGTTATTCACTAGATAGAGGGATCCCTACACATAGAAATTATGCCATGAGAATATCCAGACACAAAGAGATAGCACAGTCATCCACACAAATGACAGTGATGTTAGGTGGACAGTAAAGTCCATTGGAAAGCCAGGAAGGGGAAGATTAGCTGAAGAGGCATGGCTCAGGGGCACAGGAAGAACTCTGACTACAGGAAGGGTAGTATGGGCAAGACAAACAGCATGGGAAAGAATGTTTAGAATGTGCTTGAGGGTTGTATGTAACTGTAACATGGCATGGCAGTGCCAACATGGTGGAAGACAGGAGGACATGAAGTCACAAAACATAGACCATGAGTTATAAACTAAGGGGTTTTGGGGTATGTCAAGGTGATAGCATCATATCTATTTTGTTTATTTTCTCCAAAATACCCTGGTGCTATGTGGATGAGTTCAGAAAGAAAAAGAGTAGGGGAGGGTTGTATTAGTTTGTTCTCCAGAATAGCAACAGAAGCACAGTGGGAATGGAAATCTGTGGGATAGTTGACATGCAGCAGAGGGAATCAATAGTGTCAGATAGATAATTATAGGGTATGATGGGAAAGTTAAAGATTATGAAGTTTCTAGTGTGGGTGACTCAGAGAACTGAGTGATTATTTTGAAGAGTGGGAATTGAGCAAGAAGAATAAGATGGCTTGAGACACTACGACACTAGTCTAGCTTGTGATACTGAACTGAATTGAAATGAACTGAATATGCCCACACTAGGTAGGAGCTAGCAGATTCTTGGAAAGTGAACTCTGGATCTTGAGAGGTTAGTGCTAATATATATATGAACATCAAACCATGGAGGACAGAAACCAGTGCCATTGAAGTGCACGCTGTTCATTCAAGGGGAGCACCCAAGGGGAGCACCCAAGGGGAGCACCCAAAGTGAGGAAAGGGGCCAGTGAGTGAATACAAAGCCCAGGGAACACTTACATTCAAACACACAGGTAGAGGAGGAATCGTCAAAGGAGACTAAAAAGTAGCCAAGGTGGGGAACATTTCAAGAAGGAGAGAAAGATCCAATGGGCCATATGCTGCAGAGTCCAACAGGACGAGACATGAGTCCTCATGATTTGAAAAGAAATGAAACCAGTCCCCAGAATTTCATACATGAACTAAGTGTGTGACTAAACGTACAAAGGTGCTGTTCTCCAGGAAAATGGAGCTGTTTCCATGTTCAGCATTGAATAGCAAGATATTATTTCCTTGTTTGTAGAGGTATTCATAATCTAAAAAGAAAAAAAGGGACAGATCGGTATTACAAATTGCTGTCCAACACTTCTATAAGCTACATTTTTAAAAAAATTAAGCTAACACAGGGCACATAGACATTCTATACTGGGCAAACAGAAACAAAGAACATTGTACTAACACCCATCCATACACCTATTATTTATGTCAAGCTTTCAATTCACATTTAACTCTTTACAGTAGATGACAAAGAAAAGCTTCAGTTTCCTCCTGTCTGCCCCTTTGCAATTCTTTTATATATTTTACCTTTTTTAGTTTTTCTAAGACAGACTTTCTCTGTGTAGTCCTGGATATCCTAAAACTCACTCTGTAGACTGGTCTTGAACTCACAGAGATCTACCTGCCTCTGCTTCCTGAGTACTGGGCTTAAAGGGATGAGCTAACACTTCCCTAGCTACCTCTTTCACTTCTAAGCAAGAACAAATACTCTTCACAGAGTTTTCAAAGCAGGGATTCTAGCTTCTCACCACCCAAATCACTCAGCAACCCAAGCTCACTAAACCAAATGCAAACATAACATTTCCATCTCAAGGGTCTTACCTGACACCCATCGCAAGGAGTAGGACTTGAGAAGAAAAGTATTGTTTAAATAATCAGCTAGCAAATAAGTTCTCTGGCTATCAGTTGCTGCATCATCTGTTGACAGGAAAGTTTAAAAAAAAAAAAAAAAAGAGTGAAAGAACAATATTCAATAGGATAGAGTAGCTAAGTTTGGGATGAAATAATATTCCAGATCACAAAATGTTAAAATAAGCTCACAGAATATAAAATATATCTTGAAAGATTTCAGATTAGGTAAGTGAAGTAGAATTCCTTTAAGCATAAAGTGTGTTCACTATTATATAAGTGAGTTTTGTTGAGAATGTCTAGACCAGCACTATCAACAGAAATGCAATGAGTGTATTTCTTAGCAGCCATTGTTGAAGACAAAAATAATTTAATTATAATGGCATATTATATTTAGCACAACATGTAAAAATATTATCATTTCAGCATTAACTAGTATTTAAATGCTATTAATTAGACTTCCCATAGTCTTTTTCTTTTGTACTAATTTTTAAAAATCTTGTAACTAGATTTGATTTACAGTACATTTCATTTTTGCTATGTTCATTTCAAGTCAATAGGTACGTGAGCTAGTGACTACTGTAGAAGATGGCACAGGGCTGGATCACCCTTTGTGGTGGCCTTCAGGACATTTCCAAGTCCTGTTGGTTGTTTTGGTATATGTTGATCATTGCCCCCACCCCACCCACATCCCCAGGAGATCTTGGTTTCTATCACTACTCTTCCTGAAATTTGGTGAGATCCATGGAGTTCTATATTCTGCTAGTAGGGAGCCAAATTCCAAGTCTGAAATCATTTTTTTATTTGTTGTTGTTGTTGTTTACAGTGTGCATGTGTGTGTGTGTGTGTTTTCCTGTAAGTACTCAGATGCAGTGACAGTGAGAGCATGCCTTGCAGGAATTTGTCCCCTCATTCCTTTCTTTTTCCATCCTGGGTCTGTGGTCTAACTTAGGTCTTCAGGCTTGGTAGCAAGCCTAATTACCCACTGAACCATCTTGCCAGTCCCTGAAATAATCTTTATTACCTCTTTTATTTCCTTTCACTTCTGTGTAAATGACTTCATTGATTCTTCCTGAGAATTGTTTCTCAGATGTAAAGACTTCAAGTTCTCACTTGCTAACCCTCTTCCATACCACCAACAGAATGCCTTTCAACCTGATGTTCATGTCTTCCAAAGTCCTTTCTAACAACAACTGAAGGTCTTTGCTTAGCACTAGCAACCCTCCACTTTCTGACACAGCATTCTCTCCAGGTCATGTCCACTGCCTGCCAATGCCATCTCATCCAATCATGTGACCTGCTACTGAACACAGGTACCCTCTCTGGCTTTCTCACCTCTGCTCTTCATCCCCAACCATATTCCTGTAAAGGTTTCAGTGGCTTTTGTTCTGTCTCTCAGCTCTCTCATGAGGACCTCCATTCTGCCTCCTTTAAATTGCTTATTATATTCTTTAACTTATCACCTAATGACTTATGTTGAAAGTTATTTTGTAATTAAACTTACTCTTTAATCTGTAAAGCCAAGGACATAGTCAATAAGTCAAAATGACAGCCTACAGGACAGGAAAAAGATTTTTACTAACTCTACAAGTGACAGAGGACTGATCTCTGAAATGTATAGAGAACTCAAGAAACTAGAGCCGGAAGCCCTAAATAACCCAATCAAAAAATGGGGTTTAGAACTAAAAAGGGAATTCTCAGCAGACGAATTACAAATGGCTGAAAGGCACTTGAAAAAGTGTTCAACATCTTTAGCCATCAGAGAAATGCAAATCAAAACAACTTTGAGATACCACCTTACATCTGTCAGATTGGCTAAGGTAAGATACAGATGACAGCCTATGCTGGAGAGGTTTCAGAGCAAGGGGAACACCCCTCCATTGTTGGGGGGAGTGTAAGCTTGTTCAGCCACTCTGGAATGCAGTATGGCTATTTCTCAGAAAACTTGGAATCAATCTCCCCAAGGACCCAGCATTACCACTATTAGGCATATACCCTAAAGATGCACATTCACACTCCAAAAGCATTAGCTCAACTATGTTCATAGCTGCATTATTTGTAATAGCAAGAACATGGAAACAATCTAGATGCCCCTCAACTGAAGAATGGATTAACAAACTGTGGTACATATACACAATGAAGTACTACTCAGCAGTAAGAAGAAATGATGTCGTAAAATTTGCAGGCAAATGGATGAATTTGGAGAATATCCTCCTGAGCAAGGCATCACAAACCCAGAAAGCTAAGCAGCAGATGTACTCACTCATTAGTGGCCTTTAAACAAAAGCAAAGCATACCCAAGCTGCAAACCACAATCACTGAACAGCTTGGGATCCAAAGCACCTTGGACCAGCTCCTTGGAGCCCATTCCCTCCAGAGGAACACCTGATCCAGTCTTGATGTTGGGGTAAGGAAAGTGGACCTGCCTGGAGTGGATGCTGAACTAAGCCACTTTGGGATCTTGGGACCTCCTGCCCTTGCTGGAGAGGAGATAAGGAGATGAGGAGAAGAGAGAGTGACTGGGAGGGGTGGGAGGGGCAAGGAAATTTGAACAAGAGGATGCATGGATAAAAAAAATGAGACTTTTTTCATAATAAAAAAGAAAGAAAAAGTAGATATGTATACAATGCATTCTGTTTTCTGTTATCCATCTACCCACCACTACTATTCCCTACATGTGCTTTACTCATGTTAACAACTTTGGTTTTGTGACACCGCCACCCCCCCCCCCGAGTTTAACTAGGTCCATGTCAGTGAGCATGAATATGAAACTATCCACTGAAACCTAGTAGGTAAACTAGTGAGTGTACTTCTCAAAAAATAACCGCATTCTCCCAGAATTCTTCAGAAGGCAGGATGGGTATTGCAAGTTCAAGCTTGAAATGGCTGTGTCATAGCATGACATACCCCACCCATCTCCCTATCGCCTAATCTTCCTCAAGGTTTTCTGGGCCTTCAAAAGATGGCCATGTTTAAGGATGAGCACTCAGTAATTTCCTATTCTTAGCATTTTGAACAGACCGGAGTCCCTACATTCAATACCATGACACAATTGTTATGGGGCAACAAACCTGATTAGATTTAAGACCATCTTCACAGGAGGGAATTAATTCATGTCTGTACACCTGGTTAAAAACACATAGCGAGCCTGTCTCAGATCACACTGGGTAACATATTATTGTTGTTTAGTTAAATGGACATGATGAAAAACTGCCTTTTAAACACCCATTTTTCTATCAATATACCAGTGCACTCTTAGCCTTAATAAGGGAAATTTCTTTGTAAAATGAACAGTAGCAATGAGAAACATTTTTCTAGGGTCACTGTGCAGTTTTCTCAGTCAGGTCGCATGCTATTTTAAAAGCAGTATCTTGGGAGGGATGGAGTGGGGAAGTTTTGTTTCTGTCTTGGTCTTGCTTCAACACACACACACATACACTCAGAGCCACATTTTATAACTTTATGTAAGATTTCATAACACAAATATTACAAGCTCAAGTGACTAGTTGCCCCCATCCCGGAGGATGATAATAAAGAACTTAATATCATTCTCTGCCCCCTCAACTTTTTCATGTACAAGGAAACCTCTACCCACAGCATCAGCCATGTCATGAGCTGCAGTAAGAGCCGCACTCAGTGAGGGAAACTCATTCTCTTAAGGAAACTGTTCCCAACAAAATTCTTAAATGTCTTGTTATGTCAAACAAGAAGATAAGCATTGTGCTACTGAATTTATTTTGACTCCTACAATGGAGAAGGATGTCATAGCTGGATTTGTTCACTAATGTTCTCAGTTGTTTGTGCCCACCCAGCTATCCTTTCCTACCTCAAATTGTTAAGAAGCAACTTTTACTTGGTAATACTGCTGAGGAAATATATGCTATTTGCTGCTACAAAGAGCTACTAGTCTGAAATGGACACAAAACACATCTCCAAACTAATAGAAATCCAAGTATATTAAGTATAGCCATCCTTTTCTGGCAAACAGTTGGTATGTACTCATAGAAGACAAAGGAATTTGTATATGAACACACACATACATGGGTGTATAATGAAAGAGTCATTACCATAGAACATATATTATTGGCTCATGGTTTTATAAGAAAAAAAATAAATGAATACTGGATAATAGGTTACACAATTCTATTTTATCTAAGTGATATTTAATGGAAATGTACTTTCCCAGGTTTGGGGGATTTACATAGATTCTTATTTAAAATGTTAATAATTTTTGTTAAGAATTATACTAATTAATTGATAATTAAAATTAATAACTGGCTCCAAATTTTCTTGAGATCACCTTGTATCTAGTGGGCTATAACTTTATTGATACTGCCTTCCCCAAATGCTTTCCACTTAGCCTTCCTCTGGTGCTGCTCAGTTCATTCTTTCATCAGCCCATAGTTTTCTGAGTCTCACTTCTCTCCCTTTTGTTCATGATATTTCTTGTGGATCTACACACTAATTGTTCCAGGTATCAAGGAGGATGACTCATTGCTGCTATGGCCCAAGACATCCCTGCAAGGCCCACACCTTCCTTGCCTTGGGTTGGGTTCATTCAGGTGCTTAGCAAGCTAAAAGCAAGCCAGTTACTACAAATTCACTAACCACTCCAAAACCTGGCCATGCTGGAACAAAGTAGAACAACAAATGGTTTGTGTGTGTGTGTGTGTGTGTATGTGTGTGTGTCTGTGTGTCTGTGTGTATGTATATATGTCGCTACGTGTGTCTGTGTGTATATGTGTGTCTGTGTGTATGTGTCTCTGTGTGTGTCTGTGTGTGTATGTGTCTGTGTGGCTGTGTATGTGTCTCTGTGTGTGTCTGTGTGTGTCTCTGTGTGTGTGTCTCTGTGTGTGTGTCTATGTGTCTCTGTGTGTGTTTTGTATTACCATTTTTGCCATTTGATAAGCAGGACACACTGGAAGACAGTTTGGAAACATCTAGATAAGCGAGTTGTGTGAGATGTGAGTGCCAAGTCCAGGCTTTGACCTTTGTCAAGTTCACAGTTTGCTGCCAAGGTACAACCTATTCTGTCACACTCACATGGGACAGGCTTGTGTTCCTATTTCTCTTTCCTTGTCTCCTTACTCCCTGACAAGGCACTGCTGCAGCAACAGATGAAGGTCCTTGGCTGATCGCATGGTTTTCGTGGTGCGACCTGGGACATGCCGTTCATTTAACTTATTGGTTCAAAGCATTGTGCTAGCCAAGAAAAGCAGTTAATCATATGTTACCCGTCAGCTCATAGAGAAATGCAGTCCTCTCTCATTTAGAGTTTTAGGAAAGAGATTAAATATATTCTGATTTACTTCCTTGGCTGAAGCAACTATGTTGAACCCTATGAAAATGCCAGTTGTCAGTCATAAAAATCAGAATAGTAGCATTCAAAATGGATTAGCCTAATAATAAACTCTCATCAAGGATTGGGGTAGTGGAATGAATTCTAGCTGCAGAATCAGAATTACTTACAGATGAAAAGTGATTCCACAATACTAAGCTCCAGATAAGAGAGACTAAAAGTTTGGCAAGAGCAGCCTTGATTTTGACCAATGGTCACAGTGTGTATGAAGCATACTTTTAAATAATTATGCTCATTCATTATTATCTTTTATCTCTTGAACTCTGATTTGTAATATTTCTACTTTGCAAAGATAAACTTTTGAAAATTAAATAGCTAATGAAATACTTCTGAAATGTATGTTATTACTCACAAATATATAAAGCAGGTAAAAGAGGTATCTGGTTATAGTTTGTGGGTGCCGTATGGCAACCAGTCAACATTCCACACTGATGTTTGTTTCTATGATGAGTACAAAGAAATAAAACAGGTGTTACTTCAGAATTCACTCTTGGAAAATATCAGCCTTAACAGACAAAGAAAGAAAATTTAGTAAGAAAAAAGAAGCAATTAATGGACAGGCCCTCTCAGACTCTGAATCTGGATTACACAGCCAACCCCATCACCACTGAATCACCAAACACCAGAAGAATAGCATAGCAGGCGACTTTGAAAGCAGAGGACCTGGTTTTGAGCACAGACTTGCCTATCACATATAGGCTTAGAAAAACTACTGAATCCTTGTTAGGACTCAAAGACATTGCAGTAGCTTTAAGAGATGCAACCTAGGAAAGAGGTGACTAAGTCCTTAAAGGTTCCACTCTCAGGAATAAGCTCAACGAGCCTCATAAAAACGGTGGGGGAAATAGTCCTTTTCTTTTATGCCATGTGAGGATGCTGCTGTTAAAAGATGCCATCAAGAAAGCAGTCTCCTACCCAGTGTTAAACTGGCTAGCACCCTGACCTTGGCTTTCCCATTTTCTAGAACTATGAGAAATAAATGACCTTTCTTCATAATTTCCCAGCTTTAGATATTTTGTCATAGCAGCACAAAATGACTAATACAAAAATTGGTACCAAAGAAGTGAAGAGTTGCTAAGCAACTTTGGAACTGGGTAATAGATAGAACCTGGAATTGTTTTTGAAGCACATGTCAAAATGTGCTTCATGCTGTTGCTGTACAGAATGTAGCACTAAGGACAATGTTAGTGAGAGCTGCAAAGAATAGGGCTTCAGAGAATTTCTCGGCTTTCTTTGAAATTAATCTAAGTGATCATGTTAAGAATATTGGGGTACAAAATCAACTAGAACTCAAAGGAGCTCACAGAGACTTAACCAACAACTAAAGCACCTGCATGGGACTGACCTAGTCCCACTGTGTATATGGTATGGTTGTGAAGCTTGGTCTGCTAGTGAGACTTCTGATGAGACTGAGAGCAGGGACTGTCTCTGACTCTGTTGCCTGTCCTTAGGACCCTTTCCTCCTACCAGATTGCCTCGTCCAGCCTTACTAAGAGGGGAGGTGCCTCTTCATATACCATAGCTGGCTTATATACACAAGTGGCCTGCCCTTTTCTGAAGAGAGACAGAGGAGGAGTGGATGTGGAGAGGAGGGAAGTTGAGAGGGGAAGAGACTGGGAAGAGAAGAGGAAACATCAGTCAGGCTATATAAAACAAAACATATAAATAAATGAATAAAATGGTGGGAGAAATAAGGATAGCACAGGCCACTCTGATGAAGTCTTAGAAATGAGGATCATCTTTTGGGGAACTAGAGAAAAGGTTATCCTTTCTTAGAATGTCAAAGAACTTTGTATCTTACGAAAAGCAGAATATAGGAGCTATGATCATAATTGGTGAAAGAAATTTCTAAGCAAAGTGTTCAGGGTATTCTATGGGTTCTCTTAGCTGTCTATAACAAAATGCAAGAGTAAAGACATGAACTACTCTTATGAATCAACAACATAAAGGGAAACAGAACTTAAATACTTGAAAAATGTTCTGTTTTACTAGGTCATAATGATGAAGGGCGCATATTTGGAAAGAATGGCAAGGGTTTGGGCAAGCAATTATTCGATACAGAGGTTAATGCATTAGAAGTGAGCCTGAGACTGTGTGCTCCAGTCTGTTTTATAGTGCTCAAGATGAATGCTCCAACTTGGGTAAGACATGAACAATAGAAGTTTACTTGGCTAATAGCTCTGGAGACTGGGGAGATCATTAGTTTATGTCTTGTAGGCACCTTGCTGCCGAATTATAGAAAGGCATAAAGTATCACATGGCAACAAAGTCTGCAAGAGAGGACAAAAGTATACGTCACTTCTTTTTATAGTAAACCTACTTCTGCAAACACAACAGTAATCCTCTTGCCAGATTGGAAACTTCACTAGCTGTCACCTGCTGTAATATTCCTCTCTAACACTTCCACACTAGAGTTAAATTTTTAACACATAAAGTTCATAGATCACAGCCCACAGCATTTGTCACAAATAAACTGGAAGAATGATTTTAAATGCATGTGTGCTAAAGATTATTGGTCCTGCCGTTTTCATCATAGAAGTGGGTATGTCAAAGCAAGGAATCATACCAAAATAGGAGCATTGCATTTCCACAGGAACATGGTATTTACTGCCTTGAGTTGCTTTGAATCTATACACCCTGAATTTTGGTTCAGTGTTCTTCTGCTGCTCCACATGTGTCTTTAGTAGGTCTAGTAGTATCTTGGAAGATATTGGTCACATGCCCTGGTAGCATACATGCAGCAATGCAGTATCACTTCTACAGATAAACATTATGCATGATCTTAGGAGGCATAGCAGTTACCCTCTGGTCTCAGGTTATTTCAGAAAGCCATAGAACTATCTTGGTAGCATTGCTTTAGGAAGCCCCACTAGGACAAAGTTCCATAGAGCAATGAGATTCTAGAATCAGACTAGAATGTGAAAACTAGCTTGAAATGCCATGCTGGGGAAGCCACAGGCACAGGACTTCAACCCATAAGGGAAATTCTGTATGGGTTGTGATTAGCAAGAGACCAAAGACCTGTCTACTCAAGTGTGTCTAAAAGTGAACATTGAGCCAAATGTTTTTCTCAATACACAAAAAATTAACAAGGCTTTTCTTGTTGGGTTTTGGGCTTACCCAGGACCTAGTGTTTCTTTCTTGCCTTTTTTCTCCTTTTTGAAATAGGAACATTTATCACATTTCTGTACCAGTATTGTGGTTTAAAGCATGTAACATGCTTAGTTTAAGTTTTACAGCTGGAGAAAGTTACCTCAAGAAGAGTCTTCTCTTGAGTTTCCTTTCTGATTTAAATGAGACTCTTCACTTGGCACTTTTGGTGGATGCTAGAGTTAGCTTCAGGAGTTAAGAAAGGTACTAAATGTACCTGGTATATAAGAAGGACATGAATTTTAGTGGGTTGGGATGCTTTGGTCTAAAAATCCTTCAAAAATCATGAGTTAAAACTCACTCTGTTGTTTTGTTAAGAGACAGACCTTGTAGGCATTACATGGAGAGAGAGAGACCTTGAAGCACACAGCTCTAAATGGGCTATCTCTCAAATCCCAACCTCAGAATTCAGGGGAACTTGCAGAAGCAGAGGCAGAAAGAGTGTAAGGACCACAGGGGATGACGGACACTGGGAAAACAGGGTTCTCTGAATCAACTAACCAAGGCACATATGAGCCCACAGGGACTGATGCAGCAAGTACAGGGCCTATATGGGTCTACACTATGACCTCTGCATATATATTACAGCTTTCAACTTAATACTTTTATGAGACTCCTGAATGTGCCAACAAGTGGGTCTCTGATTCTTGTGCCTATTCTTGGGGTTCTTTTCCTTCTGTTGGCCTGCCTTATCCAGCTTTAGTGTGATCATTTTTGTTTTATCTTATTATTTTGTATTTTACCATGTTTGTTTATTATCTCTTAGAAGCCTGATTATTCTTTTTGAATAAGAGACTATCTTAGTTAGGGTTTCTAATGCTATAAAGAGACATCATGACCATGGCAACTCTTACAAAGAAAACATTTAATTGAGTGACAGTTTACAGTTTCAGAGGTCGAGCTCATTACCAATCTGGAGAGCATAGTGGCATTCAGACAGACATGGTGCAGACAGAAGTAGCTGCTACATGATGACATACAGGCAACAGGAAGTAGACTGTCTCATTGGGCTTGGCTTGAGCATATATGAGATCTCAAAGCCCATCCCCACAATGACACTCTTCCTCTAACAAGACCACACTTACTCCAACAAGGCCACACTTTCTAATGGTAGCATTTTCTTTGGGGGTCATTTTCTTTCAAACTATCACCTATAGAAAAGGAGTAGATCTGGAGGGAGGAGAGGTGGAAGAAATGAGAGGAGTAGAGGGAAGGGAAACTATAACAAGTATAAATTGTCTAATTAAAAATCTATTTTTCAATAAAGGAAATAATATGGAAAGATAAGAGACAGGGCTTGTGCAAAAGTGATTGAATCATGAGCACTCTGCTGTCATGAAGGAATCAAACTATATTCTTTAAAAAAAAAAAGCTGGGGTAAATGAACATTAACATGTTTTTCTGTCCTTCTGTCCTGCCTTTTTACTACTGAGGATAACAAAGGCTCTTGTCAAACACTGCATTCTACTTATTGCCATCATTCTAGATTTCTCATTCTCTATAATTGTAAGACAATTTTGATTTATTCTAATTACCCAATCTTTTGTATTTTGTTCTAGTAACACAGAATGGCTAAAATAGGCATTTAAAGAATAGAGTTTTCAATCCACAAATTTGACATAATAGCACTATAAGGCTTAGGGGAGTTTTTAATGATGAAATGAGGTAACATATACTTTATTCTAGACATAGATTTAGGAAGCTCTACAGCTATGCCACAGTGTATATTATTGCATTGATCCTAGAATTATATAGATAGGATTCAGAAAGAAACAAAACAAGAAAGAAAGGGGAGAAAGGCAGGAAGGAATAAGAAAAGAAGAAAGAAAACAAGAAAGAAAGACAGAGAGAGAGAGAGAGAGAGAGAGAGAGAGAGAGAAATGTAGAAAACTGAAAATGTTCTATGGAGCACCTAGCAGTGAGGCTGAGACTAATAATTCAATGTCAAGAAAATATTATTTCAACCAATTAAACTTTACTAGGTCAAAAATGGAAGTATGTAATAAGAAAGATCAGCTTAGAAATTTGAGACTCTGCTCAGTTTAAAGATATACACACAACTTACTTCAAGTAGTACACCTAGTAACTTCTGACCCCCACATACACTTAGGTACCTGCTCTAAATAATGAACTATATTTTTCTGTCCAAAACAACCATCTGTGATTCCCCATTCATGGACTGTTCCTAAGCTAATATATCTTTAAATATACCTAGGTATGGGAATGAGAAGGGTATATCTTCACACAGGTTTAGGGCTTGTGAAATAAGACATTATATCCTCTCGGTGAACTTTTAGAGAGAATACCCTATTAACATTTAATGTCTTTGCAAAATTGAATGTTAACACCTTAGGTCTTTGCATAATTGGGTATGAACATGATTAAAATCAGAAGCACTACAGAAAGGAATGTGTTTGATAGACAAAGAGTTATGTTACCCAAATCTGTCCATCAAAATATAAAAACATCCTCCCTACTCCCAAATAGTTAGCTCCTTCTCTTAAATAAACTTCATAGAAAGATGCTCCAAACAATAACCAGGGTTCTTGAGTATTCTTCTACTTGGGTGCCCTGCTGTCTCTCTAGGAAGCCTAAAATTTCCTTGCCAATTTGTAATCAGCATGTGCCTCCTCAGTCCCCAAGTCTTTTAATAAGATGTGAAACTTTAAACATAAAAAAGGCATCAAGACTCTGGAAACAGTTAGGCATAATACCTCAGTTTTGAACTCAGAATGTATGTATTTTCAAACCTTAGATACAATTCTTCCCTACACTTTCCTTAGACTTTTCTAGTTAGTCTAGTTTCCTTAGACTTTCTTTTCTTCTGTTTGTGCATCTGTACAGCAAATATTCATAGTAAATCTCTCTGCTTTATTTCTTGGCAAATCTGTAAGAGTGCAACATCTAGATCTGGAGTGCAGTTTTTGAATGACTAAGTGGAAAATAATTTGGTTTTGTGGTCAATAAGCTGTCTGGTCTTTGTTGTAGCTATTTATAGTAATATTTGTAGACAGTCTTTGTAACTCAAAAGTCATTACAGCCAATCTGTAAATGAATGAATGCTGCTGTGTTTTTTATGAAACTTTATAAAATCAGATGGCCAATACGGAGTTTCAATAAGTACCTAGACATTTCTCAAAACAGTGAGCAATAAAACAAAGTGCATACTTCTCAAGATTAGATTACAGACACTGAGATTGATATCAATGGCCTGGAAGCAATAAGCATGGCCCTAAAGAGCAGCAGAGAACAGATGGGCCCCGTATTTGGGTTGAGATGAAACAATGCTGCCACTGATGTGGAATAATAAACCATGTTGACTGATACAATGGAAGATCCAGGAGGATACACACACACACACACACACACACACACACACACACACACACACACACAGAGCCAATGCTACACAAGGCTGCAGGCTTGCTTATTCCTTTTGGAAGTAAAGTTAACTTATTATTCTGATTCTAGCTGCTCTCTTACTTGTTGGTGAAACTCTATGCCTTGCTAAATTTCCTGACATTGTGGGGGAATATAATCTGAAATGATATGGAACTGATGAAGGAGAAAACTTAAGTTTTCTTAAAGAGCTAAATGATGCAGATCATATCAAATTGCTTCAGCCTAAGGGGTAGTTTCTCTGATGACAAATAACTGAAGATAATTGTGAAGAGATATTGACGAAGGGTGTTATCATGCAAGTTGGCAATGATGAGCTGGTGTTTGGAAGAATACTCATCATTTAAGGAAGCTGGAAAACTCTAATATTGACTCACTGAAGATCTTCCCAGAAATATTTATAAGCATAATCAACAAAGCTACTCTTTGGGACAGATGTTCTTAATCCAAGATCCAAGGAAAAGCAATCATTAAAAATTGTCCCATAGGCAAAAAATTTTGCACTATTGGGCACATGGTAAATGTTATTATGTTTCTGGCCCCTGAAACACTTGGAAATGTGTCCAGAATCACATTTGTGGCTCTTCTATCATTCTTTTGGTGTGCTGGATGGTTCTAGGCATTGTGTATTGCATTAATTCAGTTACTCATCTTAGTCTTACCCAGTATTAGAGATAAATAGACCAAGACACAGATAATCATGACTAAAGTACCATAACCAATAAACACCCAAGCCACGACTCAACAGGCACTCGACTGAAAGGAATGTGGTTATAATTTTTTTTAAACATCTCTAAACATCTGCACAAGTAATTGCACTTGGAAAATGCTGTGCTATGAGATTTTGTGAACTGGAGGGAGTGAGTTAGGTCTGATGGAGGGGCAAATCAATGTTGGCAGCTAATTGCAATAGACAGTCAGCTGAAAGCTGACCTGTTCTTGGAGGTGACAAGAAGGATGGCTGTTCTCTTTTGGCAATCAGAGAGTAGCTGCTGGAATGTGGTAAGGATGGCAACTCCTGGGAGGAGCTGATCCATCCCCATTCCCTTTTCCACATGATTCTCATCTTCTTGCCTCTAAATTCTCAATAAAGTGGTCAGGTAAGGCTCAATACAAGTTTCTTCCATTAATAAAAAAAATATTCCTAGATTTTAAAGTTACAGAATGCTGAATAATGCATGCCCTGTGATAATACTTTTTGAAGCATATGATACCTAATGGAGACTCTATACTCATTTCTTCATCAAAGTTACACAGGGACTCATTTTCTACCAGACTCATCATTGTGTATCTAACCTTAACCCTTCAGTTTGCTTAATTCTTTCCTTGGAGCTCAGAGGGATGGGAACTCTTTCTGACAAACCCTGGCCATCCTATATCTCACAGCCTTGGTTTTCCTGACTTGCAAAGGACATGGTCATCATCTCATCTCTTCCCTTTCCAGTATTTTATTTGCCTTCACTATTTACTTCTTCCCAGTTTTTAAGTGTGCATGAGAGGATCCCTCATAAGGAAATGCTTGGCAGAGCTTGCTCTCTCTTTGAATCCTCTGTCTATTCTCATGTGCTAGCAATGGCCTCACAAATATGCAGTCTGTGTTGTAGTCTTGGTTCTCTTCTCTTACCATCCTTCATCATGCCTCAGTTCATCACTGTTCAGCCCAAACTTACCTCTTCTTCCTCATCTTCTCTTATTATTCTCTACACCAGATGTTTGGCCAATTGATCAGGACATTTCATATCATTCTTTGAATACACAATCTAAATTGTCTTTCATCATCAGATTATAATTACACAAATAGAGTGGATGTACCTTTCTTTGTCAAACCAGCTAGCACTGTAAAAATAATAGTTTTCCATGATCTAGCGCAGGAAGATTTGAGTCTCTATTTAGGAACATATTATGTAGAGAACGAACTGAGTATCCCATGTTGCCCTCTGATTTCCATACATAGACCATGTTAACAAGTGTTTATAAAAATATTTTTCTTGTGTTATCTCTAATTCACTGAATACTTACTGAACACATATAGTGTTGAACGTCAATGTTCTGGGCACTAGAAAGGTATCTGAACAAGACGTGAAAAACTGTCTCTCTGGAAGCTTGCATTCTAAAGGCAGAGACTTGGGAGCAAAGAAGTCAGCAATGGTGCCAGCTAAGTGGTAATAAGTGCCACAGAAAAAGAAAACCAGAGATGGAAGAGAAGTATCCATTTGAGGATGTTTCTGTTTATACCAAAAAACTGAAAGGCCAATGGATATGATATATTTGAGATAAGATCTGAAAGTGAGCAAGGAAGCATCATACAGACTCAGGCAATAGCCTCTGGAGAAAGGGGAGCAAATGGGTGGAGCTTCAGAGAGACAGGGCATCTCAGACATGTGAGGGTCAGATTTGATGGCCAATTGACTGCTGCAATGGCTGCTTTCACTTTACAAAGATGGGAAACCACTGAATGGTTCTTAGGCAAGAAGAACATTCTTTGCCCATGTTTAAATATGACCACTACATTTATTTTCTATTGCTGTTCAACAAATTATCACCACCTTCATGAATTAATAACCAATTCCACCTCCTAGTCCCCACCATATTAGCCCTGAGTTCTGTAGGTCACCAAGTCCAGGTGACCACAGTTGGATCTTCTTCTGCAAGTTTAGTGAGTGTGAAATCAAGAGTTAGCTGGCCAGGGTTCATATTTGGAGGCTATGAGGAGAAATCTGTCCCCAAACTCAGCTCACCACACTGTCCTCAAGTTCGGTTTATTGGGAGCATAAGGTTGGAATTTTTGTTTTTTACTGACTCTGAGTCAGGGCTATTTCCCTTCTTAGAGAATGAACACATTCCTAGCCACATGAATCTTTACCTTCCAAGTAAGGAAGAACAGCCAGAAATCCTCCCTGTACCTATGATCTCTAACTTTCTACCGGGTGACGAATCAGATGGTGTTAAAAACAAAACAAAACAAACCAAAAAAAAAAAGGATGGAGTTTTGAAGGGACAGAGAAAAGGAAAGGGGAGGATCTCTTTTGAGGATGTGAGAGATTAGGGCATGTTTATGATTGAATAGGAAAGAATAAAATAATGATCCAACAGACAAATGAATTGTTGAATTTTGTTTGGGGGTAAACAAAAAGGGATGGGACACATGATATGGAGGGCCTGGATAGATAGGAACTGGAGACTTGGTCCAGCATTCTGAATGAATGCAATGAAGAACTAGGTTATCTTCAAGTGGTTTGGGCTTCTTATTAAAGGAGCAGGCAGGGTCTTAACCTGAAAATGGGTATGAATTTCCAAGGTGTCCTACAAGGAATCTTCTGTTAATGGAGTAAGCAAATCAGGATTTCCAGAAGTGGTTTCCCCTACTGACATGATAGGCCATCAGTGAGTTATGAGTCAGGAGCAGGGGGCCACTCTTGGGTTCTGGATATTCTCTTTGGAGTGGTCAAACTACTTCCATTTAAATAGAATTGTTGCTATGCCTGTTAAGCACTCCCCCCAAACACACACACACAGACACTAAAACTTAAAGGAGCTGAGACATCAGCTAGATTCTTTTGTCTATGTAAAGCTGTCACAGCTTCTAGAGATTTGAGGTATCTTACTTGCTTTTCCGGTGCTTATTTTGTTTTTATTACCATTACTTTCTTTTTTAGTCTTACTTTTCCTGAATTAATTTTTGTAGTTTTATTTCTTTACCATCTTTTAAAAATTTGCTCACTTAGGGGCTGGTGAAATGGTTCTTGCTGTTAAGAGAATGGCTGCTCTTCCAGAAGCCCCGTGTTGTCTTCCCAGTACCCACATGGTTCTCTCAAGGATCTGGAACACCAGTCTCAGGGGCCCTGGTGCCCTCTGCTGACTTCTCAGAGCACAGCACACACACAGTACAAGGAAACGCATGCACAAAAATCAAATAAAACTAACAAATGGATATAAAAAATTTACTTGCTAATTTTATATTGACTGTTTTTGTTAAGGTCTGCAAATTGAATAAAATGTGATAGTTTTTAAGTATTCCTATGAGAAACTTGATAGTAATTTTCTTTAAATGTTTCTGGCTTCCTCTGTTGCCTCAAATTTGTATCTTCAATATTGCAAATTTAGTTTATTCCTGCTTATAATTTCTTTGGAAGCCAAGATAAGGAAATGCTGGAGTCAACGTGCCCTTGGGAAAAAGAAACATCAAAATACAGTCTTACACGAAACTCAGATATTTAGAAAAGAAAATGCTAAGAGAGTTATAAGATCCAGTTCTCTGGAGAGCAGAGCTAATGATGCTTGTCTTTTTGCTGGGAACTTACATCTTCCTAATGTAAAGAACAGAGAGCACTAGCAAGATGGATGGCAATCTGCATAGCCTATCTCTCTTCTGTCATTTTTAATTCAATTTAAATGGTCCCTCTTCTCTACACTATAGAAGGAAGTTCCTCTTCAGACCTAGAAGGCTGATGTTTAATAGTGTAGTCTAATCATGATGAGCTGTTTTCCTTGCTGATAATTAGTTTAAAAATAGAGTAGGGACAACATTTTAGCCAATAAAATTTAAGGAAAGTCTGCCTCAGGTCAGGGGATTTCTACAGATAGTTTCCTCACTGATGCAATAGGCCATAGAGGAGGAAAAGCGTCTTCTCCTTCTCTGCAAGAGCCCTGGGAGCAGGTGATGTAGTAAGCTATAGTATCACTATGCTCAACCAGGAAAGAAGACATGAGAGGTTCTGTAGAAGATACACTTGAGGAAAACCACCAAACAATGTGAGGGTGGCAGATTTGAAAGGCAAAAGGACTTTGGGTCTTGAGAATATTGCCTTAACATTTTAGTGTTACTAAAAACTAAAACACTGCCTTACTTCAAGTTAAACTAAATACTGATAACAACATAAAGATGAGATTCTTCATTGTAAACAACTTGTCAGGTTCTGATTTCCTACAGACAAAAATAGCCCCTTTAATGTAATCCTCATATCGAATCCTGGGGCTGTAAATTACTGGGAACTGAATATGTAAGTGTGACCTGCATGCCTGGAGCTGGCTTGAGGAGTGAGTAGAGAAATGGAAGGATTATATTCAGGCCCAGTAATCATTAAACTTTCTTTCAGGCTTGGCTAGTTTCCATATAAACTTTCCTGGACAGTATTTGACATTTGCTTTTGAATGTTCCCATAACACTTTGATCATTTACTAGAAGAGCTCTTGAGTCTCTTATTACAGTTAATGTTCAAGTTTCCTTTAATATTGTGAACCATTTGAGGACAGAGGTCAGAGTTATCTTCTTTACATTCCTCCTGACAAAGTACCACAATTGACAATATGCTCCAAGGATATTTGCTAAACAGGAAAGCTGCCCGATGCTGAGCTAAGAGGAGAAGGGGGGCGGGGGCTAGCCTTGGGAGCAGAACTGGCCAGAGGCACTTCTGCAGATTAACTCTGGAATATTCTCCCTAGGACTACTCAGCTGGTGGCTCTAGGACCCCTGTGCTCTCCTCCCTCGTGCCTCACATTCCTACACTGCCTCACCTCTGAAACACAGCTCACTAAAACAAACAAGCTCATTTCATCTCCAGGACACCATCACCTCCCCTCCCACAAGTGCAAACTAGCCTCAGCCCCAAAACCCAGTCCACACAGAAATCAGAACATACACTTTTTAGTGTAACTAGTGTCATGCCATACTTGTATTTAAACCTTTCAGTGGCTCAAAAATCATACGTGGACTAAAGGAGAATCACCTTTCTATATGCATCTCCCCATCCCATTTTACTTTTGCCATAGTTATTTGCTACCATCCGAGTTGATTTCTGCACTTGTCTATAATGTGCCTGCGGTAGACTAGAAAGGCCCAGGGAAGCTGGTCCTTGTGCATATTTCTTGGAAACACAGTCCCCATACTCACAACAACTCAATATTAAAAAATGTTGATGGGTTGACAAATACTCCCATATTTATTCTAGGACTGAGTATCATGACAAATACTCCCATATTTATTCTAGGACTGAGTATCATGCTTGAAGTAATTATATAGTATGGGATAAGAGAATAAATAAGTATAAAAAAAAGTAAGACTCACCCATGAGACTTGTGATACTGACCTTAAGTAAGGTGGGAATGAATAGGGGCCAGCTAACTCAGATTAGGGAATGTGAAGTAGAGGAAGGCATGCATTGTGGTCCCACATTTATGCTCTGTTCTTACTATTCTATTTTTCTTACTTATACATTCTGAGGCACCATGACTCCCAGAAAGCTAAGAACAAAAGCATTACAGTCTTTGGCTCTGACTTAAATTACTTTTTTGCAGACTGAAGATGGGTAAATTATATAGTATACACTCATGGATCTATTTTGTTCACACAGTGAACCAAATACTGAAGAAATGTATACATCAATATATATACTCAAGGAGAGAAGGGTTTATAAGCTACAGAAGAGCTTCATATAAAATTATCCTTTTGAAATACTACACAAAACTGAAAACTCTATATTTGGAAACTAATACTTCATTTCAGAAGTGCTAAATTTGTGGTTTCAGATTATTCTCAAATTGAGAGGTCACCTTCTTGCTGAGGTCATGATGGAGTTTCGAAGACTAAAGGTAGAAAGATGTACAAGATACTGATTCAAAGCGATAAAAGGATTAGCATTTAGCCATAAGCCAATGGTTAAATATTAACTCTGAGAAACTGGCCACCAATGCATTTCTTCAAATCAGTTATTTCCTAGAACTGGCAAGCTCAGGGGAGGCTATAACCCAAAATATTTGGATTCTTCACATCTAGTACTTACGTGCTAAGCCTCAAGCTTTCCATATCCTATTGTCTTTAAGTTTTAAAGGATAGAAATCTCTCTCTGAAATTGACTATTCTGTGAAGATTATTAGATGGAATAATAAAGCATGTATCAGAAATAAAGCAAATGCAATACAGTGTTGGTGATAAATTGGAATGATCTGTTACTACTAATACTACTTGTAGTGAGATTATGTGAGTAATATAACAATTTGTCTTGCTTATGGGTTTAATAAAAAGCTGATTGGCCAAAGACAAACAGAAAGTGTGGGCGGGACTACCAGACTAAAAAAAAGCTCAAAAACATTTTAAAGCAAACACTGACGCCAGACAGATGCCAGAGAGCCACCAAAAAAAGCCACCACAGACACAATAAAATAAAGACAACAAACACATACACACACAAAAAAAAAAAAAAACCTAAAATGCTGCTCTAAAAAAAAAAAAGTTACTTTAAGACTAAAAAACTAACAAGTTATATGCCTGGGCCCCAAATCAATCAACATAAAAATAATACAAGTGTGATTCTGTGAGACTGCAAGTGTTTCTGTGAGACCATGGGTCTGAACCTCTAGTTCAGGCCCAGAAAGTCCGGGCCACAACCATTTATAACAACTACTTACTGAAGCAGTAATGAAAAAAATGACAACTAAGGGGGCATGAGAAGGAAAAGACACCCCCCAACACACACACACACACACACACACACACACACACACACACATACACACACACACACTGGGGTCCTCCTTCAAGACTCACCAGCTGAGAGTCAAGAGTATAATTAATAAAACTTACAGAAAAGTTTGTCTATATAGAGATATTCATATACAGATCTTTTCAAATAAGAATTTTTAAATATCCACAAATGATGTTTAAGTCCTAAGCATATGTGGCTTTCAAAATGGTCTTCTCTCTTGTCCTAAATGTCAACCTAAAACTTTCTGGATATTTTACAAAGAAGCCTATAAACACTTGAACTCTCTGTGTTACCGTGGGCACTGGGTTTTATCTTATCAGCTGTAATTCTGTCCAGTGCACCTGGTAACAACCCTATGATCTCATTGAGTTCCTTGGCAACCCTTTGAGATGTGACTTCAGAACGCACTGAGATCTTTTTAATGCTAGTGTGGAAACACTTAAACCCAACTCCCACCTGAGAAGCTCATACCTGTGCTAAAGTGCATCCTACTCTTTGCCTGGGTGGCTCTTTCCATTACTGTTCTTGTTTAAAAAAAAATCTCTTCACAATAGACTCTAACTCTTTCTCATACTGGCATGCCCCAAAATTCTTTTTCTTAGTGAAGTCAAGGATCCACCTTCACCCGAATGAGTGGAGGTCTCTGAAAGGAGATTCTCCTGTTATTGCAGGTGGCATCGTCGAACTGTGTCTTTTGGCTCCCTCCCTCTCCCACTGTCAATACATAGATGCTGGAGTATCCCAGTGATTAGAGGGTGTGTCAGCACTCATGAGGCCTTAGGATTCTCCAGCATCACAGAGGGTCATTGGGTGGGGAAGCCTGGAATGTTAATTCTTTAAATTGTTGCCTGAATATAGTGTTAGATAGAAATAGAGGCCTCTGGAACAGACTCTTTTCCCCAAAACAGAATATAGAATATATAGAGATTAAGGGTAGAGACATGTTATGTAAATTAGAAGCTGTAACAACTATGTTAATAAGACCCAGCTGATTTTATACTTGATCACAAGCTAACAAAATGACAGTCAGGTTTAACAGTATCAAGTTTCAGCTAGAGGTACATAGCCTATGTGTGAATCTCTACCCTATGGAACACTGAGAAAGTTTCTTAATTTCTTTGGCATCCATCCTCCAAGATGGTCCAGTAATAGGCACCTTCTGGTGTTTTTTACCCACCCACCCCCTTCCCAATCACAGTCGTTCTGTACTGCCAATACCAAACACCAGAACTGATGTTATGATGGCCACTTCCAACACTAAGTCATGGAAGGCACCAGGCCTTGCTGCTTGGCCTTTCTTAAGAGAGGCTCACTTCGGGGAAACTCAAGTCTCTAGCTAAGTACTAGGTGAGTGCTCTAGCATAGAATGCTTTAGAGACCCTAAAGCAGAATCCCTAGATCATCCACACCCAAATTCCTCACCCATAATATAGTTGATAATACCTGTTGCCTCAAGCCTTGAGGAAATCTGTTCTTGAAGAAATAGCTTTTTTTTTTTTTTTTTTTTCCAAATGGAAATGATAATAGGACCACTTTCTCCAAGAGTTCTCTTAAGGATTAAAAGAGAAATACATGGAGACTGTCAGCCCAACTCAGGGCACCAAGTGAACACTTGCTGTTTTTTCATACTTGCACATTTTCTCCCCCACAAAGCAAGCTACTTCTGTGTTATTCACAGCCACCTGCCCCTGGGGCCTCAGTAGTTAACACTAAAAGCACGGGACACCAGTTCTGGTCAGTCCCTTTAGGTAGTTCTTCTTTGACCATTAACCAGGCAAACAATCTTTCTTGTCTTTCTCTGTCTCTGATTCCTTTGGAGAGGAGAGAATAGGATTTCCAAGGCCAGGAAAGTTAAGGCACATGTTATAGCTAGGGAAAGAAAAGGCCAAATTGCTGGCCTAAAAAAGACCAACCCTGATGACAGGAACACTCAGGAAGGCTGGCAGCAGTCAACTGAGCCTTTACTGAGCAGAGGATATAGGAATTGTCCTCTGACATACACAAAGCCTTCTTTCAGGCTCACGTCTGTTCTTTAAACTGGGAACCGATCTTAGGTTTTCTCAGGCAAACTTTACAGATGTTATCTTTTCTCTCCCTGGTGCTTCTTTTCTCCTCATATTTGGCTTTTTTTTAGCATTGGCAGCAGGGTGAGGGGGATGGGAGTAGAGGAACAGGGGGTAGTTGGGTGGGGGATGGGGGATATAAATGAGAAGTCAAGTTTTCTATGCGCTAATAGAAGACATTAAGAAAATTTACTGTGGAGGAGAAAAAGAACAAAAGAAGATATTTCTAGTCCATAATTAAACTGGATAATAAAAATATATTTGACAATTAAATGTTTCAAATATCACACTATATAGCAAAGTAGTCACAAATTGTGAATGAGAAAGCTTTATTTCTGCTTGGCTGGCTGCTATTCTGACAGGTAACATGTGTTGATATGTTTCATTGCTAATTCTCAGGGAAATACGTTACATGTCTCTGATGAGGTAAGTAAAAGTTTAAAGAGAAGCTTTACATACCCTACACATATCCCCGGTGGTGAAGTTTTATTTTTCTTAGAGAAGGGCAAGCTTCTCAGCTATCTTCTGACTTCAGGAAACTTTTTATCTTTATAAATAAAAAGACAATACTCTGAAGTCTCTCCTCCCCTTTCCACGTGTTGAGTGTGTCTGGTTCTGTTGACATCAGCATTTCATAGGGAAACACTTGACCTTGTCCTAAAGCAGCCTCTCAGGGGAAGAACTTGGGTTTGCTCCTTCCTTCTCCAGTTCTTTCAGCTGCTTCAGTTTTGCTTTGCACACAGTCTAGGTCTCTTTTGATTTCAGTGATGTCTCCCTCCTCTGTTTTCCCCTTTCTCATTCCCTCTCTACTTCTCCCCTTCTGCTTCCTCCTTGCCTGAGGTAGTGTGATATTAAACCTTGGGCACTGGGTGGGGCTGGCAGGCATCTTATCATCTCATCAGGATGAAGCTGAGTTCCTGTAAGAATCCCTCACTGTGTGGTACAGCCCAGGAAAGGTATTGCTGACCTAGTGGAAATGCCACACACCTGGGTTGTCATCTATGTCCCTTATGATAAGGTAAGAATTGAAATAAGATGACTTTCATTTTCTATCTAAACACACAGGAGAATTCAGAAGTAAAAAGAAAGAGCAATGTAAGTGTAAACAAGCTACCAGGAAATCAGGTTTCTGCCAGGTCCCCAGGAGACATTCTTTGCTACCCTTCCCCCAAGCTTTCTTGAGGTTAACCAGTCACAAGAGTATAGTCATTCACATCTGAGTAGCTTCCAGGTTCCAAATTGTGAACTGCCCTATATTTGGGGCCACATTCCTTGCTTTTCCTTCCATTCCACCCTTTTTCCACTATCAAGCCCTGGGAGTCCAGGCATGTATGAAATTCCATAAATTAAAGGGAAGGGGATTGGAGAGATGATGCTCAGCAGTGGCAGAGAATGCTTGCTGCTCCTGGAGAAGATCCCCAGCACCCACGTGTTGGCTCACAAGCATCTGTAACTCCATTCCAGGGAATCACTAGCCCTTCTGATTTCCACAGGCACCAGCTATTCAAGTGATACCTGGAGCAGGCAAACACTCTTACAAAAAGGAAAATACATATATCTTATCATATTTAATTTCTCATAGATTTACATCACCTAGGGGTTAAAGCCCACTTCTTACTCTCTATTACACCTTCTATTCTGGCCCTCAGACTTTTAGAATCCCAGAGCACAGAATATAATGATTGCATGTGTTGCTGCACAAGCCACACATGTTTTCCAACTTCTCAAGCTTTTCCAGATTTTCTAAGAACACTTATTCCAGTACTTACAGCAGTGTGCTCAGGCCTCTCTAGTTTAAATTCTGAGAGTCAGTGAAAGGAGATATGTGAGTCTCAGGAAACCCTTTGCAGAAGAACATCCTTGATATTTTGTTTAGAGAAGAGAGAGGCTGTTCATTGAAAGGACAAAACAGGCCCCCAGAGTCTGCATATTCTATCCAGTAAAACAGAAATTTTACAGTAGACAATTGAAAGGTAAGTTTATGACTTGGGCCCCAAGATTATTCATTGTTCATCTCAAGTAGACTTATCTATAGGCCATAATCCCACTAGCTTCCCCTGAGGAAGTTCATAGTTATAATTTTTTCCTGGAATGCTGTGAGGCCTCTGTAGTTTCATGAAGAAAAATCAGCTATCCAGGTTCTACTTTGAGATTTTTGATCCTAAATATCACTCATCTTTTCTCCTCATCTGAATTTTTGAATATTACTTAATTTTTTTATTTACTTCCAGACAGGATTTTTTGTTTTCAAGTCTGGTCTTCAGTTTCTTCTGTAGCTGAGGATGGCCTTGAACTTTGGATTATCCTTAGTTCTGGAACAACAGAACTACATTGCCTAAAACAGTAATAACCACTGATATCTTAATTCAATATCAGCAGTGAGTTCAACTATAACCTTTGGTACCTTCACTCCATCATGAAATGCAATGTCTTTGATAGCGCTACATAATAACTTTAAATGATTGCCTTGAAATAAAACTAAGATCACTTAACTACATTTCCAGCTGATTCAGAATATGTACAATGTGCAGTGAGTAATTCAAAGTGGTCCACAAGGGAAGAGCCAGAGGAGAACTGAATTAGCTACCCTCACTCACATGCATCCAATAATGATATTCCATTATCTGTTTTGTACCAAAAGCTTGGGCTAAAGCGGAAAGTTCTAACAAGCTGAAGAGGCATGCAGGTAACTTTCAATGAAGTAACTCACTAAGCTGACTGAGTTCTGGCCACCATGTTATGCACCTGGGTTATTTAGTGCTGCAATGTTTCTAAAATGGTAAGATAACTGCTTCTCTGCAACTGAGCTTTAACTGATGAATTCTCATCACACCTGAAGGAGCAAAGTCTCTGGATTCCTTCTTTCTTCCCCCCACCCCTTTCTTTCTTTCTTCTTCTTCTAATATATAAATCATGAGACTTGGGGGTTGCGTTCTCACTTTCCACTCCACTTAAGAAATTCTAGTTGCCATGTTCAAAGGAGTTCTTTCTTGGAAGATCTAACAACCACAGCCTTCTAAAATCAATTTGAAGTTAAGATTTTTGCAATTACATTTAATGAAAAGAAACGGATGCCTCTCTCCTAGTTTCAGGAAGTGTGTGTTTGTTTTACACAACAAAACAAGGAAGCCTCAAGGCTTACAGCCTAAACACTTGAAACCCCCCCCCCCCCCCAGAAACAAACAGTAATGGCATTTAGAGTCCTGTCAGTCTTCTGGGCTCTTTCTAAACGGATACACTGACCCAAGACCCTCAATTAACAGAGCCCAATTTGCGTCACCTGAGCCCATCTCCAAACACATTTTATCCTTTTAAGATGTTACAAAGTTTCTACCTTTGTTCAGCAGAACCACTGGCACCGTGATGATGGTGACAAGCGCGGCTACACCAAGCAGTCCCAAGAGAACCTTCCACGGTGTCTGCAAGCAGGTCAGATTGCGAACAATTAGAGAGAAGCCTTTGTCCCTCCTCTGAGAAGAAGGTTAGAACCTAGGCCCCTTCAGAGGTAGAAGAGTTCACAAGTGCATGAGTACACTGATGGGATTTGGGGTTCACGTAGGCAGGAACTCTTGAATTTGGCCCCAGCATGATCTTGTGATCTTGTTGGCTTCTCTCCTCCCACCTACCCGTCTGAAGCCAAGTGAGGGTGCCACGTGCGTACCACGGATGATTGTCCCCTCCAAGCCTCAGTGCCTGGATCTCAGTAGGACACTCCACAAATCTAAGGGAGAAACCAGTGCAGGGGACTGTTCGGGACGGGACGTTCCTTCACCTGTTCGGGTGGCTCCGCGGCTTCCGCCTAATGGCAGCTGCTGATTGCAATTTGGGGCAGTTTGGGGGAGAGTTTGGTGAAACAGCAGCCACAACCCGAGCCCGGGGCCGGGGAGGTGTGAGTCGGGGTGCACTCACCTTCATGGTCGGGCGGCTCCTCTGAACTGAGCTCTGGGGATTGAGCACAGGCAGAAGTTACCGCGCAGAGACGGACGTCCTGCGCCGCTGCTCTGCACGCAGTCGCCCTATGCTCTTCGCCAAGTTTCGCCCGAGTTAAACATTAGTTAGCGGCAGGCGGGCTTAGCGTAAAGGCTTTGGTGTGTCCAGTGGACGCGGGGCAGCGGACGGAGCGCGGAGAGACCACAGGGCGAGCCAGGGAGTGGCATGCAGGACGCCCATGAGTGAGGAACACAGGGACAAAGATCCCCCTTTGCTGAAAGGGCCATTGCACATTAGGGTTTAACTGCTGCTCCCTTGCGTTGGATAAACCAGGGAGCTGAGGTACAAAAGGGCATGGAGTTTGGCAGATTCACTGCTCACTGCTGAAACTAATCGGCAGTTCTCTGCTCTTTCTGTGAGAGGTATGTCATGCTAACAGGAATTGAGTACCCCACTCTATCTGGCTGGCAAAGAACAAGAAAGGGGGATTGTTCACTTTTGAATGACACTTCAATCTGGATATCTGTATTAATAATCCTCCGGGACTTTCCACTTGTTTTGTGGGCGTCTTCTTATCAAGACACGAAAATAACACACTTACATGGAGATTATTTATGCTCTACAGTTTGTTGTGTTGTTTTACAGGAAGGATAATTATGCACAGGGACATTAAGTCACTCCACCAAGTCACTCTGCTATGAAGTTATGGGGCTTAAACTAAGAGTTCGGGGCACTGATAGAACAGTGAAGCCACTTGACCTTCGGTTTTCATGTCTCCACAATTTAAAGGAGTGCATTTTCCCGTAAATCACCATCCATGGCATGCCACACAAATGGAGTAAGGTACCCAAAATGTCCTCTTTATTATGTCTCCCAAGTATCCCAATCTGTTTGCACCTCCCTCTTCCAATACCTGAAGATGTTGAGGGAGGACTTACTGGAGTCTGGAGTTGGAGCTGAAGAGGCGTCTCAAAAGGCCTACAGGGAACAGCATAAGACAGCTTGTTGCCATCCTTTGCTCTCAGCATTTGGGGCATTTACAACAGAGGAGCAATTACAGTAGAAATAACCACATCAGCCCTAGATTTACCCTGTAAGCCTGCACCATGGGCCATTGGATGAAGTCTGCAGAATAGATCCTCTGGTTCTCTGGAGTTAATCTTCCATTCACATACGATTATTTTCATAATCAGTGCACATTCTGAGACACTTTCATGTATCAGCCTTTTCATAAATCCTTAATCAATCAGCTAGTTAACACATTACCACCATTCCAGCCGGCTAGCATAGATACTCTATCCCATAATTGTTTTCCCATACCGAATGAAAAAGCAGATGTACCACTCAAGGTTCTGTGTCTTGGGAAGGTTTCCTGAGTGGGGCTTTAATATTAGTAGCTATCCCGAGATCTGGGCCAGCTTTCTTTGCTAAAGAAGGATGCTTCTATCTCCACTGTTCTCTGGTTACAAGGCACTCTCCACGAAGTCACCAAGGAAAAGTGTTGAGGAAGAGACATTAACCTGATCTGAGAGGTGCTGTACTGGTGCTGCTGGATTTTGTCTTGTGACATCCAGTGGCCTTGTCTCTTTCACAGCATATGCCATTTCTATCCAGTGGTCTAGTGTATCCATACATGCCCACTTTATCATTTGGAAGATCAGGTTAAAAAACAAAACAAAAAAACCAAACCAAACCAAAACAAAAAACCTCTGTTCATTGAGGAGCGGTTTGTGTAGTTAGCTGGTGATGTCAAGTAAATCTTCTAAAGGTCCTCATGATAGATCCTCAGTGTGTTAAATAATGAGGATTTAATTGAAGTTGATTCATAACTTTATAAAACAAGAAAACAGAGACACTCGTGGGCATAGAGGAAAGGGAAGATGATCACCTATAAGCCCAGAACAGATATTTTCCTTCCAGTCCTCAGAACCAGGGAGCAAATCAATATTGTTTTAACCACCCAGCTTATGGAAAACTGATGTACTTAATATTTCATGGCTGGACCTTCAAACTTTCGTAGAACCTGGGAGCAAGACAGTTTGAAATTCAAATTGTCAACAGTCATTTGCCATGATTCCAATGAGGTCCCCTAAGTTTTGACATAATTAATTATAATAGTAGAGAAATAAGAATATGGTGGAAAGCATGGTAGCATATACCTTTAATCTGAGTACTACAGAGGCAGTAAATTAAATGTCACAGTGAATTCCAGGCCAGCCAGGGTTCCATAGGGAGATTCTGTCTAAGAAAATTGGCGGGATTGGAGAGATGGCTCAGGAGTTAAAAGCATTTGTTGTTATTCCAGAGGACCCAAATTTGAGTCCTGTCACTCACATGGATGTTCATAGCTGTCTATAACTCCATTCTTAGTGCACTCAGGTCCTCATCATGCCTCTTTGGGCACCAGGCAAGAACGTGGTGCACAGACAGTGCAGACAGACTACTCATACACATAAAATACAGTTTTAAAAAATAAGTTCATGAAGATGCTTTTAAACCTGAGGCATTTTTGTGACTCTATTATTGGACCTGGCTGATTCAGCCATTTCCACTAAGGACTGCATCTATTGAGTCATAAAACTCAAGTTTCAGGGAAACTTGTGCAATAGTATAGACTTGCAGAACTCCATCTTGCTACAAATATTATTCAGAAGAAAGAGCCCTGCAGATTACTAAGTAAAAGGGTGAAGAATCACCCAATTACAATGCACAATGACTTGTTGCACATAACTAAATCCTTGAAACTTTTTGGGTGAATGAGGTCTTTGAATCAATGAGAGTCTTGGATAGTGGCAATAATCTTTGCCCCTTACTGAGAAATGTACTTTAAAATTTTTATATTAGTGTGGAGGGATGGTATCTGTCTTAGTTAGGCCTACTATTGCTGAAAGGACACCATAATTGCAGCAACTCTTATAGAAAAAAATTAATTGTGGCTGGCTTACAGTTCAGAGACTCAGTCTGTTATTATCAAGACAAGGAACATGATGGCATTCCAGCCAATATGGTGCTGGAGCTGAAAGTACTATATCTTGTAGGCAACAGGAAGTCAACTGACACATTGAGCAGTATCCTGAGCAATGGAAACCTCAAAGCCCTCCCCCACAGTGACACACTTTCTCCAACAAGGCCATAATCACTCCAACCAAGCCATACCCCCTAATAGTGCCAATTCCTATGAGATTATGGCCACCAACTACATTCAAACTACCATAATACCAGTGTCTCCCTGTAAGTCCATCCTCTTTAATATACCTTCCTAGTTTAGAGATTAATCACAGGAAGTACCTAGAAGCTGGAGCAGATGAGAAAACAATTCTCCCTCCCAACCTGTCAAGGAGCAGAGCCCTTCTGCTATCTTGAGGGTCCCTTTGGAAACTATCTCAGATTTGCAGCTTCTAGAACTATACTAGAGCAAATTTATGAAGATGCTTTTAACATGTATGGATGCTGTGCTATGGAACAACAGGGTGGGGGAGGGGTGATGGAGGAGAAGAGACAAGGTTGGTAGGAGAATCAACAAAAGCAAATTCTCTTTGAAATTGCCTCAAGGATATGTAATTCTTTCTATGTTCATCCAAACAAACAAATACATAAAGAGTGTAACTCAGTTTGTGGTCATTTATGGCAACAGTGAAGAACTATCAGCAGACTATATCAACAGACGATGGTGATATTTTTATTTTTAGGTTTATTTCATGTTTGAGGGTATTTTGGTTGAATGTATGTCTGCGTTATGTGCATGGAGTGCCTGAGCAATACAGAAGAGGGCATTGGATCTCCTGGAATTGGAGTTAAGAACACTGGTTGCTAGCAGCCATGTGACAGCAGAAACTGAACCCAGGTCCTCAGCAAAGGTATGAAAACTCAGAGTCAGATATTGTGGAAAAGCTGGATTATCAGAGAGAGGAAACAGACCACAGTCAAATCTCACGCAGTCAACTTCTCAAGGCTATCTTCCAGCTTCTACAGACTCACTTTATCTTCCTATGTCTGCTTAATTACCTGCATCTTCCAGTTGTTTCACTTCTGGGTTCAACTCTGCATCATAATTCTAGAGTTAAGATTAAAGGTGTGAGCTACTACTATTTGGTAGTTTGGCCTCTTACTCACAGAAACACAGAAAGATCTCTGTCTCTGGAGTTAAGGGACTAAAAGTGTAGGTCACAACTCCCAGTAGCAGCAGTCTATGATCCCTCAGTTGTGTGTCTTGTCTCTCCCTTCCCCCTGTGCTGGGATTAAAGGCATGAAGTACCCAACCTCCCCCACTCTGACACTCCTGGCTTGACTGTGGGTGAATCTGTTCTCTGATATCCCAGACTGGTTTTATTAAATATAAAATATATTACCACAAGGGTGAGAACTCTCAATTGTTGAACCATCTGTCCAGTCACCATAGAAGTGTTTTAGTTCCAGAGAAATTTATATAAACCCAGGGTGGGTATGTAATACTCCAAAAGGTTTAAGTATACCACTTTCTGTAGAGTACCTCAAATTCCATGTGTACTGAGAAAAGCTTAGGAGAGTATTTGCGGTATTGTACAATGACAGCATCCGGGGTCAGAATCCTTTCTGGAAAAGACTTATTTTGCACACAGGCATCCAAGGACTGAATTTTTGAGCCTGGAAACTTGCTAATAGACGACCTTGACTAAGAGTTTTCTCCAAAACTCTTGTTGAAATATAATTGGTATCATGACAGTATTAAGAAAGTATTTAGAAAGTGATTAAGTTGATGAGGCACAGCCCTCATGAATATGGAGATGAGGCCATTATTGTGGGAGGAGGCTAGAGGTTAGCTCCTATGAATGGTCTAATTATGAAAGATAATTAGAGGCTCCGCCCTCTTCCCTGCTCCTATGATCCTCATGTGATGTCATCCTCCACCATTCTCTGACAAAGCAAAGAGACCTTCACCACTCCTCAGTGTCCAGACCTGTA
The DNA here is from genome assembly GCA_004025045.1 of Sigmodon hispidus. Taxonomy (NCBI): domain Eukaryota; kingdom Metazoa; phylum Chordata; class Mammalia; order Rodentia; family Cricetidae; genus Sigmodon; species Sigmodon hispidus. The sequence continues at coordinate 116,281 of PVIH01002411.1, forward strand.
AGTCAAATCAATTCTGAAGTTTATAATTTAGCCAGCCTGGGATATTTTATTATAGTAATAGAAACTCATGTCAGATTTCTGCTTACCAGACACTGACTTTTTCTGATTGTTTGAGTCAATCTATAACTTAAAATGCTACCACCTCTTGACTCCATTGTTAACTACATAATTGTTAAAGTTTAGATGTCCCCCAAGGTCCACTCCTAGCAACTTGTCTCTGAAGTGACACTGCTGGGACTCTGTGGCAGGTTTTTATTTCATGGAAATATGACTTCAAAGAGGAATGTAAGACTCCAATCTTTCATTTTAAATATTGCTGTCTAGGGATGAGGAAAGCAGTTTAACTCTGCCCTAAAGCTCCCTGCTGGATACTCAGCCTCATGATAAGTCTAAAATAATAAGACCAATTGGCCATGGGTGAACCCTCACAAACTGTGAGCCAGCCTAAGCTTTTCTATTTAAAATTTTACTATCTCAAATGCTTTGCTATTGTGACAGAAAGCTACCTAGGATCATAATGGTGTCATACTTATCATTATTATTATTACAGGCCAGATACTCAGGATCACCAAAAATCCTTACAACTATTATGGTAATGACTCCTTTGAAGAGCCAAGCTTGGAGTTGAAGTTACCTAAAGTAAATAGCAAAGCAAATGTAAAACAGAAGAGATAAATACTGCAGGGTTTTGTTTTTTTTTTTGTTTGTTTGTTTTTTTCCCCTTTCGATGCCTTGCTTCTCTGTGACTGAGCTCAAGAGGTTCAGGGGCAAAAGAAAATAGATAACAATAAGAGATAATGGTATTTGTATAGGGATGGGTCCCCAGGAGATGAGCAGGAGCACAAATAAAAAAGGAACCAAATAAACAGCACAAGTTAAGGCTTATTGTTTACTAAACTGTCTCCTTAAGGAGCCTGGAGATGTATCACCCATGCCCGCACCTGTCTCTTCCATTCTTCTGCATTGCTAGCAGAGTGCCTGGGGCACATTAGTAATCACCGTCATTAAATAAGTGTAAAAATAAATCTGTATCAGCCTCATATTATTGTGTGCTCTTAGGGTGGGAACTAAAAGCCCAGAGGCAACAGGCTCCTACTGTGGAAAGGAAAGAGGGAAGAGAGAGCACTGGCTGCAGGGGGAAGGGGGACCCAGCATGGGGACTGTGGGACACCCATTGCTTCATACTGGACAGTTGCTTCTCTCCAAGCAAAGAGTAGTTTCTCTATGAGAATGAGCTCCTGATGCTCAGGATGGGCCACAGCAGATCTTCTGTGGATCTCAGATCAAAGCTCACCTCTCCCTGGTTACCTTCAAGTGCTCTGTAAATACCTGTTAAACCAGCACAATCCAGTCTCCTGGGACCTTTGTGCTCTTCTTTTTATGGAGTTCTTTGGAGAGTGTGTGGGGTTTTAATGTGAAGAACTTGCTTATTTTAACTTCTGCCATAAGAAATAATTACATGGTTCATGAGAATATATATTAAATTCTTAGGTTATGGTTCTTTAAAGTGGCTGGAGCTGGAAGGAGAGCTCTTTTTATTGTCTGGGCTGTAGCCAGGTGGGGGATATGCTGATGTGGGAGATGCTTGTGGGATGTTTATGGATTGGCATTAGGGATGAGGTGGTAGGGGTGGGCTTTGGCTCCTATGATTTAGGGAGAGAAATAGCAAGGGTTAGTGAAACAGTGCTAAAGCCAGGGGTCAAACTAGACTAAAAACCAACCAACTAAACAAAAATCCCTCAAATTGGTGGTGGTGGGGCAAGCCATTTTTTTTCTATTCTAAGTTGTAAATCATATAAACATGGAATGATTTATAAGAAAGCTTTTTGATTTTGTTTGCCCTTTTATGAATAAAATAAAGAAAAACTACATAATGTTCAGAATAGAATGAGAAATAAATACATCATTCATTTTTAGAAAGAACTGTAATAAGTGCACATATTCTACCAATATTATACCAATACCATATATATACATCTATATTGATGTGAGAAGAACAAGGGGTTATCTGCTCTCAAGAATCCCCCTCCCTCCCAGTGTGACGTTGCCCTTACTCAGTATGCAATCTCAACATGTACATATGATACCAGTGTGACCATTCCAATTCCTCTAGATCAGTGGAATAATGTTCTGGTGCACTGGCTTCACACACACAATGGAAATACTGTATTCACTTCGGGAGAACGAACCTCAGGAATATTAGTGCTGAGACTCAATATGTACAAAAACCATGTCTGACGAGACTCCAGTCTTAAAACCTTCTCTAGAAAACTGTCCAGAATGGTGAGGGGTCATCAAGTGGCTGTTAGAATCCCCATCTTTGACCTTGCTTCCAACTCAGATGATATCAGAAAAGATCCTGCACCCTCCTCACATCAATCCTACAGATGTTGGTTCTCGTTAGCTACTTCCTGTTTTCCGATGCCAACAGATTGCACCAGGGACGACCTCAGCCTTTCTCATTTTTCCCTCTAGAGCTTTCACAGTCCCCTGTCTGCCTTTAAGTGTTGTCAAGTCTCATGTGAGGACAGATGATTCCCTTTTAACAGTAAGTTGTAAAAAGGCAGACTTGGTCTGTTTTTATTTTGGTGTTTTTTCATTTCTACTATGCAGAGTGAGGGCACAGCTTCTGGGATCTGACATATCTTAAGACACTATTGGTAACACTTCTCATTCTCATTCAGCAGAAAGAACAGCTCATTCTTTGGTCTCTATTTCCTCTAACTACCCTAAAAGCTGTACTTACCCTACTGATTCTGTTTTTATTACTATACTTACTTTCACTGTGTGTGTATGTTTAAAATCTATTTTATGTGTATGTTTGTTTTGCCTACATGCATGTCTGTATGCCATACAAGCAGAAGTCAGAAGAGAGCATTGAACCTCCTAGAACTGAAGTTATGAATGACTGCGAGCCACAGTGTTGATGCTAAACCTAGTTCTTTGTAAAAGCAATAAGTAATTGTAGCCAACAAGCCATCTCTCCAGTCCACCATACATTCATAATAATTCTGATTATATATATCTATATCATTGCTAAAACACCTGATAAAAATCTTCAAAAGCAATCTTACATAAAAGGCATTGTTACTGAATTTATTAAAAGTTTATTATTGATGGGGTCAAGAAGGAAAGAAAATCATATTCTGGTGGATACTTTTGATGATTTCATTAGAAACGTTTTTGTCCTTACTGTTAAGACTTTCTGTAACATCCACCAGTATGTTAGCCTGGATGTATTCACAGGTAAACTAAAATGACTCCAAGGGAAACTGAAAGATGTCCCCTACTTGCTGAAGAGCTATGTGCCAGGCAGTATACAGATCTCCAGATGAGTCAGGCACATTCTCATTACCAAAGGGTTTCCAAGCCAACTATAACTGAAATTTACCTGAGGTTAGCAAGCAAAACTCAGGACCAAATAGTCAGGCTTTGGTGGTCTTCCTGAAGGGGTTTCTAAAGGTGGGGGAATGGTAGGTCACAGTTCATTCTCAATGAGGTAATCTTTCTAGACCCTTCATAGAAGTGTTTCCCCTTCCATGTTTCCTCCAGCTCTTGCCATCTCCTGTTTACTCTCCCTCCCACCTCCCACACCGAAGATTCTCTTTTGTAATACTTTATCTTCTTGAATCAGGACATCTTCCTTCTCTTTTGTGTTACCCCTTTGCATGTATTGTGACAAACAAGCCTGAAGGAGGTAGATAGGGCTGATCACACATTTTATCAGAGCCCTTGAGGCTACGTGGCCCTTCTTGATTCTTAAAGCCTTTGCCAAATATACTCTGCACAGACTTCCTTCTCTACCCTGAGTGTATCTTATGGAAATAGTCTGTGGACTTCCTGTCTGTCTTATCTTGCTTCCAGTATGACAGCCATGATTTATCAATGTTTGTATTTTTAGAAAAGCCACCAGTGCTGGGCTGAAGTCAATGCAACCGATGCTGCCTACATACAGAGACAACTGCCTCTTCCAGTGGCTCCTCACACCACCTGGATGGAATAGAAGTGAAGATTTTACAGTCAGACAAACTTGGCTCTGCCACAGCAATTATATGCCCTTGGCTTTTAGATTTTATGACCTTAATTCCCAGAGTTGTGGAGGTATAATGATCCCTGAGTCATAGCAGCTCTTCCCAAGGTTTCACACATCTTTGTGTACCAATAGTTTATCCTGGTAGCTCTCTGGTTTGTATCTCTCTTGTGGATTACAAGCCCCCAGAAGATCCCTACCTGGGTGATTCAGAGGTCTATCAAGTATACCTTAATCATGACCAAGGCAGATTCCCCACACATCAGATATGAAAGTCTCCTAGAATAGTCCCCTTTGACTTAAGGTTAAAAAAAAAAGAACCCAGGCCAGAAACACAGCAGAAGTCCTTGATAGGCATGGACACCTTTTTATTTCTCTCCGATGCATTTCTCTCTCCTTCACCTTGGCTTACGCCTTCCTCTTTCCCAGCCTGGATCATTGCCCAGCCTCTTCTGACCCGCCTGTCTTCCTGCCATCAGGCAATGATCCAGGTTCTGTTACTTCGATGCTTAAAGCTTTCTTCAGCAGGATAAAGATTGTTCAAATCCCTTGAGCCACTGTCTGCCAAGTGTCCTCAGAGCTCCTCCCTAACCTCTACGAGGATACATTCTTCCCTGCCTCCTCTCTGTCTCTGTATCTTTCTCTTTGTGTGTGTGTGTGTGTGTGTGTGTGTGTGTGTGTGTGTGTGTGTGTTCCCTCCCTCCCTCCTTCCCTCTCTCCTTCTCTCCTTTTTTTCTTCCTTCCTTGGAGACTTACTTTATCAGTGAAGCTGACCTTGAACTCCTGAACTTCTTGCCTCCACCCTCCAACTTCTTGGATTAAGACCTAACCCATGCCCAAATTAGACTGTGTACAGTTTAAGATACTTGCATTTCTAAGAGCTGAAATGCAGCCTTTTTCCTTTGCTTTAGAAATTTAAAGTACAATAACTCCCTGATGGGAATTTTGTTTACTCTGGCTTTAAAGACATTCAGGAATCAGATGCCAGGCCCTATAATAAGAAGATAAGTCTTAATAGGATACCTTGCCTCATTGTATCCAGAGAGCCTGTACCAGAATAAAAACACACACACCAAGAGCAAAGCACTTCTTTACTGTCTAAAGTAACAGTATCATATTAATAAAAACGATGGCTGAGATTTATGGACACAATACGGTGTTCTAGACCTAGCTCTTTGTATGCACCGTGATGGTTAATTTTGAACACCAATTTGACTAGATTAATAAAGACCTAAGGGTACCTACCCATTTAGGTGTTTCCACTGGTTTAAACAAAGAGAGAAGATTCAACTGGAATGTGAGTGGCACATCCCATGAGCTGAGGTACCCGACTGGAGGTGGTGGTGGTGTCCAGACTATCAACTTAGTCCCAGCATCATTCTCCACCCCCTTCCTGATCTCCCCGAATCTGAGCAAGTTTCTGTCACCAAAGCTGAAAGCTATCCCTTCTCCCATGCTCGTCTTGCCACTAGAGACTCTTCTGAACCATGTGGCAAAATGCACCTCCCGGCTTACCCTGCTTTCTTAGGTATTTGGTTTCAGCAGTGAGAAAAGTTATTAGTACAGTGTTATCTCCTTTTATCTATGCAGAAGGTAAATTATCTCCCCTGCTTTGAAATGGTATCACAGAGAGGCAGTTGCATTCTGCTGATGACATTTGGACCCAAAAGACACAGAATTATTTGTTATGCACTTTTGTATCCAATAGCCTCAAAGCTTTTTGTCTGTTCACTAACGTATCCTTAAAATAATAATTGGTTATTAAGAGTTTCCAGGCTCACTGAATGAATAAATGCTGACTCACTTGTGTCTTTCCTTCTCAAAGGGGAGAGACTGGTTTTATCCACTTTCTTCTCAGCACATGGCGCAGTATAAACTTGCTAAACCCATATCTCTGCCTGGTTTCATTGCTCCTAGAGTTTAACCTATTCAGAGATTTGAAAGCTTGGCCTGTGTGTTTTTCGGATTCTTTGCATTGGCTGTAGCACACCATCTATACTGGATTCTATGTGGGGTTTCCATGTGCAGAAAAGAACATCTGGTCAGCTGCTACTTCACAGCTGGAAAAACAAGTTTCTCTGGAGCCAAACAATTCCATACTTGAGAAAAACAGGGAGGAAACCCTTTGCCTCCTGTGACTTTGTGGGTGGAGGACTGCATCATCAAGTTCTTTGAATTCCTTGGAAAAAGATAGTACAAAGGAGTATTGCACAAAAAACGAGATATCTGTGGAGGTTATAGAGACTCAAAAATGAGGGAAATGTTGACAGCTACAACTCACAGGCTAAAAATAAATTGCAGATGATTTTGAAGAGGAAAAGACAGGTGGATGAATCTTGTAGAATGCTGAGGGGTTGTGTGTGAACAAGATTCTGTGGTGGAAATGTTTTTTATATGTTGTAAATAAAGTAATTGTTTTGGCTTATGTAAACTATTGTAAAAGTGAGCAGAAGATTAAAAGAGAGACAGGTAACCCAAACAAATCCGTAAATCTCCTACAATAAGATTCTTTTAGGGGAATGGAAGACAGATGTTCACAGAGGAGGGGAATAGACGGCAGGCCTAGATGCCTCTTGAGGAACTAAGAGGGAACGGAATAATTTTACTGGATATAAGACAGCTTAAAGGTAAGTGCAACCTTATAAAAAGGAACTCTCACTTCCATGTGATCCAGACAGAGAGGTGGGGAAACCCAGTAGTAACAGTGTTTCTGGGGAAAGAATAGAGGTGTGTGGTTATATATTGTATATTTAATAAAATTTGTCTGGAATATCAGAAAACAGAATCAATCACCCATAGCCAAGTTAGAAGGTAAGGGAGAGAAGACCCACGCCTTTAATCCCAATACTAAGGAGACAGAGATCTGTCCGGATCTCTGAGTTCAAGGCCTAATAGCCTGGCAGTGGAGGCACACTTTATTAGTCCCATCTAGCCCTTGGAGACAGAAGCAGGAAGAACTCTGTGAGTTTGAGACCAGTCTGGTCTAAAAAGCAAATTCCAAGACAGCCAGGACTTTTACACAAAAAAATTCCTTCCCAGAAAAACAAACCAACATCTAAAGAAAATAAAGGCTGCAGAGAAGGCTCTGCTATTCCAGACTATTATTTATTAAATATACAATATATAACCACAGAGGTGGCACATGCACTGTGTGTTTTACTTTTCTAAATGAAAACTTAAAACTCTCAGCACATCTAAAAAAAATATGATCTTTTCATAGTAGATGTTGGAAGGTTTGAGGAGATATTATACGCATGCCAGACTTAGATGGTAAGTCTGGCTTCTCGAGTCACTGGCAGTATCTAGTAACAGGCAGATCATGGTCCCGAGTCCTTTTTACTTTATGACTTTGGTAACTTGCTCAGGCTATGCCTCACTGTCTTTTCTAAGCAGCCCCCTGCAACAAGCAGTATTGTGAGGTTTGAAGAGACAGAGATGTAAGCTCTTCTGCAGGGTGTGTGGCCGGCTCAGTAAATACCAGTGGAGTTTTCACTTGTATTATTATTATTGTTGTTGTTGTTGTACCTGTTCTTGTTATTTTCATTTCTATGGTCTTGTGGTTACATGAATAAAGAAACATCTAGATTCTAAAGTCAGAAAAGTCTTTTGCTAGAATGAAGGGACAGAGTTGGTTGAGTCTTGTCAAAAGGGGACTAAGGCATTTAGTCAACAGTTTGTTCTGTAGCTGGTGTTTGGCCTAGTGAAAGGATATTGCTATACAATATACATATATATTGTTGCTATATGTATAGCAATAATGGATATCCTTAGGCAGGGCTTATGGGAGATATACTCTATAATTATGCCATGCATATTCATCTTTATTGCCTAGGAAGACTGCTGGGTTTTATTCTGTTTGTTCTCAGAATGTAGCCTACCACATAGCACATTATAAAAATGTTAAATGTGTATTTATTTATGGGCATTTCTTTTATGGGCAAGGTAGGTCTCTTCTAGTTTCCCTTTGTTACCTTTTCTTCTTAGAGTTTTTAGAATCTCAGAATGTACATGTGGACAGAAAAACTTTAGTGATTCAAGATGACTATATTGCTAAACACGTGCAGTGTTTCATATCAATATTATGCCTAGGAAGTATAAAAGGTGAGAGATTTTATCTATGGAATTCTGGGTATTCTATGTATAGTTAAAAACTTTAGTCGCTTGGAGGCCTCTGCCCTCTGTTTGTTTAGCCTAGATCTCTCCCTAGAAGCTCAAGGACACCACACATGCACAACTGTTCTTCAAAAGTTTTCAGGCCCTCTAGGCCTTGCAGTTGCTTTAAAAGGAGTAATCAAAGCTTTCTCTTATTTCAAGGAAAGTGAAATTTAACCACCTGGATTGGGAAGGTTCTCAGAGCCAAGTGAGTAAGCTCTCCCCTTCTTTCCATGAGGATTCAGAGTCCCCCCTGTTCATTATTGCTGGTAGATAATTTTCAGACAGTTTTGCCTCCTTATTATCTTGAAAGGCATTGATTAGTAAATAGGTCACTTATATTTAGTGGTTTCTCTTTGAAGTTTTATTTAGTGTCAAATAAAGTTTACTTAGAACTATATACAATCTTTCAAACAGCTTGTTTATTCAAAGAATCTTTGAAGTTTGTCCAAACTGTCTCACTGTTTGTACTGTAAAACAAATCAGTCTTTATTGTTTTAGTGAAAATCATAAACATATATAGTCATAGTTCTGAGTCTCTCATGTAGCCAGTCATCTCTGTGAAAGTTTATTCCTGTGGCTTGGTGAATGCTTTTGCTTAAATATTTAGTAGAATGTATGCTTTGTGGATACTGCTTGCTTTTGACATCTATTAGTAATTGGGTTTCCATTCTAATCTCTACTGAAGATAAAAGAGGAAAGGCAGGTACATATAAAGAGTACATTTGAAGCATAAAAAATTGTTCATCCACCATCATCTTGGACCTACCAAAATGAACAGTTAGTATATTACAACTACTATGTCTAAAGTTTATCCATAAGGCAAACTATTTCACATTATGGCAAATATAAATATAAAATTACAATCCTGGCAGAGTAATGGTATAAAGTTTGAAAATTATTTTAATATATCTTTAAAGTGCTATGATGAATCAGTGATGGATTAAAATGACTATTCTGTACACAATAACTAGATACGATCTTGATGATTGTGTAAAATATTGTAGTTTTCTATAAGGTCAAATCCAATAAGTCTTTACAAAACAATCCCTTATTATGTTCTTTGAATCAGGGGTGAGTTGTGTTTAGAAAGTTCAGGGTTTTTTTTTTTTTCTATTGTCTTACTGAAGAATGCTTATTTGTCTTGGTTTATGCAGCCAAAACAAAGTATCATAGACTGGGCTCCTACAACTTATCAGATTTAATTTTCTTTCTTTCTTTTTTTTTTTAATATTTTCCAAGGGTTTTGTTTTTCAGTAGTTTTTCAGTAGATTTTTTTGCGGCTGTAATTTTAAACTTTATTTATTTATTTATTTGCCTTGGTGTTTGCCTGGAACTGGAACTACAGACAGTTGTTAGCTGCCATGTGGGTGCTGGGAATCGAACCCGGGTCCTCTGAAAGAGCAGACGGTGCTCTTAACCACTGAGCCATCTCTCCAGCCCCCAGATTTAATTTTCATTATTCTAGAAGGTGAAAGTCCAAAGCCAGGATGAGAGCCCTCTGCAGAGTGTGGGCCATCTCTGCTGTGTTCTCAAACAACAGGAAGAGAATGATGGGTCCTTACACCCTGCTAGTGGATACCCTGTTATTCATTCTAACTATCATCTCCAGATCTTATCTGCAAATACATAACATTGGGATGCAGAGTTTGACATAAAGTTTGGGAGACACAAACATTTATTTCATTGCAATATTGTATCAGGAAATGTTTTAGAGGTAGGAGAAAGGGTTCAGTGGATAAGAAAGAGATTGCTGTAAAAGCAGGGGAATCTGAGTTCAAATTTCCAATACCCACATAAAATCTGAGCATGGCCTTGTGTGCCTGTAAACCTAGTATTAGAGGAGGAGACCAAAGGATCCTGGGAGCTCACTATAGTCAGTCCAGCTCAAATAGTGAGCTTCAATTCAATGAGAGATTCTATCTCAAAAAACAAAATCATCTTTCGGTTTCTATTGCTGTGAAGAGACACCATGACAACCACAATTCTCATAAAGAAAAACATTAATTTGGGTGGTTTACAGTTCAGAAGTTAAGTCCATTATCATCATGGTGAGATATGGTGGTATGAAGGCAGACATGGTGCTGGAGAGGTAGCTGGGTGTCCTACATCTTGACTTGCAGCCAACAGAAAGTGGTCTGTTTCACTGGGTGTGGTTTGAGCATATAAAACCCACTCCCACAGCGACATACCTACCTCCTCCAACAAGGTCATACTTTCTAATAGTGCCATTCTCTTTGGGGATCATTTTCTTTCAAACACCACGAAAATCAACCAACAATATAGACTATAACAGAAGAAGACACTCAAAACCCAAAAATACTCTTCTGACCTCCACATGTGCTCATTTCAACCTACATGTATGAATGGGTATGTGCACCCTCACATAGGCATCTGTATCCCCCCACAAACACCCTACTCAAATGCATATACCACATACACCATACTATACAAATTTTTATGTACTGCCCTGTACATGAATGAATGAATGCTCTAGTATATAAAATTAATAAATATGATTGATAATCATGTAATTAACTGTTATAATGAGAATTTTAAGGAATGAAGCATTTTGAGGTTATGGCTACTGTCCAGAAGTCATCTCCTCATTTTATATTTCGGTCTCAGGTTCATTAATTATTCACAACTCTGAATTAACCAAAACAGTTAACACTCTCTTTCAGCTACCATGCATCTAATAAACAGTCTTAATAAAGAAACTAATTAGGATCTGGTGGCATGGGGCAGCACAAACATAAGGAGGGACCTAACAGTATCACTCATTCCAGAGTAAATATCTTTTCTTTTGGAAAGGAAAAATAAAATCAATACCGTAGAATGCCTGTATTTGCCCAAAAAGATATGACTTCACTATTGACAACACAATGCCAGACAATGGCCATTGATCTTTTTAGAGATAAACACCTTAGGATGTTTGGTTGCCTCATTACTATATATTTTCCCTCTAAATGTTGATGGTTTTTAAAAAAGGATGTGCTGTCCTTAAGGCTTTAAGAAGACTCAATTGTCTTTACTAAAGATTGATATTGGCAATAGTTTTCCCATGGAGCTCTGTAGGATAGTGTTGACCTACATCAGTTGTTTGGATGCTTTACTTTAGGTACAAGATACCCAGAGATGGTACCTTTAGGGGAAACATAACCCAACTACTATCTAACCTCCAGTGTATTTCCCCTCCCTCAGACTCTTCCATTGCACAGTCTAAAGTGTTACTTAGGATTGACACTACCAGGTCCCTGAGCTGCACTCCTGGCCTTTAGACTCTCATCTGCCTCCTCTACATCTATCACTTCTCTGTACTCTGCTCAGAAAGCTGCTCTTCAACTAGAGAGGTGCTTCTCTGGCTTCTAACCTCTTGCATATGTTTACACCTAAGTTTCCTTGCAATATCCTTCCTATTTCCCCATCATCCCTTCTTCCCCCTTGTGTCCCAAACATCCATTCTCACCCCTTTCTTACTCAGAACTCTCTTCTAAAAAGCTCCCCAGCAGTACCTTGATATTACAGCACATGGCTAACTCTACTCATTTTAAAGTGTTTGCTTAGATATTGTTCCCCAGAATCTGTTTCCTTAGTAACTTCACCCTCCCATCCCTGCATCTCTAACCAACCACACTATATTCCCACTGCCTTTCTACTCATCTAAAATTTACTTTACTCTGCTAGCCTCTGGAGGAAGGGGTCCCCAGGCTGTTCTGATCACTAGCATATTTCCAGCAGACACTACCTTACTTAGGATAGATACTAAGTATATTCATGCCTATCAAATAAATGAATACATGAATGAATAGACACTCAGCTATGTTTGGGGTACAGTTGATACTTCAAAGACTATGTGACCTGTTTTACCTTTCATATATTATTAAACTGTGGGGAATAATAAAAACCCACAAATTATAATTAGATCTTAGTTCATGTCCCAGCTTTATAATTTACAAGCTGTCAGTTTAGGTAATTTATTCAGTTTTGCTAAATCTTGTTACACAAATCAGCATAGAAACAAAAGACATATACCTCCTGTGTTGCACTGAAGTTAGAAGCATTAGATGTATACTCCCAGGCAAAGCTACTGACTTCTTTTTCATCTGCTGTCACTTGGTTTACCCAGTACATAGACTAGAAATAGCCTTCCCTATTTATAAGACAGGAGCTCATGCAGTTTTAAAGCTACATCGAGCATGGTAGCACACTATGCTCACATTTACTTATGTTAGTATTTACAAACCAGGCATGATGGCACATGCCTGTAATTACAGCTCTGGGGAGGTGGAGGCAGGAGGATGGCAAGTGGCCAGCATAATAAGAGTTTGTTTCAAAACCAAAACCAGCCCAATGTCAAAAAGATTATCTATGTGTATATATATATATGTATATATATTTATAAGGATATCTATGTCTTATAAAAATATTTGTAGATAGTGTCTATAAAATATCTTATCCTTTTCTAGAGGTAATCATGACAATTAGATTTCAATCTAGGATGTAACTCGCAGCAGAGCATTTGCCTAGTGTGTACTAGGTTCTGGGTTCATGTTACAGTTAGGCATTGTGGCTCATGCTTCTGATCCTAGTACTTGGTAAGTTGAGGTGGTAAGAAAATGTTTGATGCCCGCCTGGCTACATGTGGATTAGAAGTCTGGGTAGGCTGCTGAATGAAACTCATTTCTTCATTTCTTCCTCATCCTCATGAAAAGACAGATTGCAAATGTACAGAGTTCAGCTCTTGCTGTTTAAATTTTAGCTAGTCTTTAATTTTCAAATGACATTATTTTAGCGCTTATAGTCAATAAACCTAAAACCTTACATTTTGAATGAAAATGGAAAAAATACAAGTTGCATTCTTAACATTTTATATGTAAATTAATGATATGCATTACAGATTTAACTTTTTCTCTAAGTAATTGTAGTAACTATTAATCTTACATCCCTGTGCAGTGAGTCAGGAGATAGACAGGGAAGGCTTCCAAGCTCTTCTGTGGTTGTTTTTTCCAGAAGAGAATAAACCCCGAGGGAGGAAACTACATTGTACATCAGGGCAGTCTATTTCCTCAAAAATTCCAACTCAAGGGCTACTCTGGTCTGTTTTCTTTGAAGGCTCAACTGTGGCTAATCATGGCCAAGTGTTTTGATGCAGTTGATTTGACTCCTAAGTAAAACTGGATCCTGACAAGAAAGTTCAAAAATTATTGTCGGCTTTTTATGCATAACTTAGAAGCATCTACAAAGGCATATGTACTACTGCCCTGGCAGACATGTATACACCAGCACAGTGTAACACCTCCATCCTCCATGCTTGGCACGTTAGTGTGGATGTTCATTTTTATAGCCGCTAACTTATTAGCTGTGGATTACGTTGTCACTTTGTGTGTTACATTTCCAAGCATAAGAAGTGTGAGCGAGTTCTAAGACATGTGAAATGAAGGATCAGCTCGGAAAAGCTGGTCTTGAAGGCACCAGAGAGGAGAGAGAAAGACTTCATCATGTGGTTCATACAGACTGCCAATTCCTTGATTGACAGCTCTCTGTATGGCAAGTCTTGAGGGATTGGGTATTTAAATCTTAATTACAAAAAAGTGTTACAGAATACTAAAAATCATTCAAGGAAATTGGAAGCCTTATAATGTAGCATTTCTCTATTAATCTCTTATACAAAATAAATTTGATTGACAAGATCCATATAAATTCTGTAAAGGAATTTAGGTAATTTGTGAAAAATTGAATGAAAAAAATTTAAACTATGTGCTAGAAATGTATCCTCGTCTGTAAATTAAATTGCCCCAAAATTGCATACATAAAAATAAAACAGACTAAACTGAACTTGCTCAAAGATATATTCTTAACTGGCCTAAATAACAAAAATTTCATCAAGACAATACAAACAAAACAATACAAACAGCTGTTGTGTTTAGAATGAAAAGTCATGGAAATTTACTACAGAAAAAAATATATTAGTCTCCAGAAGCTAAAAATCAAAAAAAAAAAAAAAAAAAAAAAAAACTTCCAAAAAAAAAAAAAAAAAAAAAAAAAAAAAAAAAAAAAAAAAAAAAAAAAAAAAAAAAAAAAAAAACTTCCTAAAAAGTAAAAATCTAAAAATAAAATTTGAGAAGCATTCAAGAGCACCATGTCCTATTAATTATTTAATTCAGCAAACACTAGGTAATTAGCTTTGTCCTGACCGTTTGCCCCACACAGAGAATGTGGTCTATTATGAGCAGAATTAAATAGTTCAGGGGAGAACAGACAATAGCATTAAAATCTCATAAAAGCGGGGCTGGAGAGATGGCTCAGCGGTTAAGAGGACCCTCTGCTCTTCTAGAGGACCTGGGTTCGATTCCCAGCACCCACATGGCAGCTAACAACTGTCTGTAGTTCCAGTTCCAGGCAAACACCAAGGCAAATAAATAAATAAAGTTTTTTTTTTAAAAAAAAAAAAAAAAAAAAAAAAAAAAAAAAAAAAAAAAAATCTCATAAAAGCATATAAAGGGCAGGGCATCTTCTGTTTTTTCACCCACCTCTGTGTACTTTACACCTTTCTCTGCTTTGTTCTTTCCCCATGAAGGCTAATAATATATGGGCTATATCATGTGCTTCTGTATAGAACACGACAGTTCCTATAGAGCAGTGTCAGAAAGAAAGAGGCCAGTACAACTGGGTCTACTTGCACTCACTGATGCCCAGAGGATTGCACCTAGGTCCACACTGAACTTTGTACCCTAGAGAAGACCTAAGCCACAGAAGCATTTGTAGGTATGCCTTCTCTGTCGGTGTGTGTGTGTGTGTGTGTGTGTGTGTGTGTGTGTGTGTGTGTGAGTGTGTGTGAGTGGGGGTGGTAGGGGAACTGAACTTGGTTCTAAAAACTAAAACTAATGCTACCTATATGATCCAGTTATACTGGCAATATATTCTGAAGACTCTGTAGTACACCACAGAGATACTTTGTACCCCTATGTTTCCTGATAGAGTATTCACAATAGCAAGAAAATGGAGTCAACCAAGATGCCCATCACTGATGAATGGGTACCTGTACACATAGAATTTTATTCAACCCTAAAGAAAGAAATGGAATTAAGGAGTGTGCAGAAAAATGCCTGGGACTGGAAAATATTATAGTAAGTGAGGCAACCCAGGCTCAGGAAGGGAAATCCTATATGTTCTTTCTTATATGGGCATCCTAGCTATCAATATTTAAATATTTGCATTTATGTGGAGAAGAATGCAGGTAGAGGCCACAAGAAAACTAAAAGAGATGGTAGAAAGAAACTGGTGTGGAGGATGCTGTAGAATCAACCCAAATTAAGTAGGTATGAAAATACAATAATGAACACTGTTGCTTTTTATTCTAATTTAATATTCACATATTAAATTATATAAAATATAAATTTAATAAAAATAAAATGAAAATTATCTTGTCTTTTTCCACATTTCATTTCCTCACATGAGCTATTGTAAAGATATATTACCAAATAATTTAACTCTTAAAATTTTCATTAAAGCCATATAGTAAATATGATTTTCATATCCTTAGATGGGGCTACTAAAATAGTAATGCAGCTGATTGAAAGCCAAAGATAGGCAATTTCTTTATGAACATTGCAACAGGTGTGGGTTAATATCTTCATTGCTAATGCTAAAAATGGCCTATTGCTTCCTCCCAGAGCCAACAATGTTGTTACTGAGGAGGAGGAGACATAGGGAGATTCTTACATCTTGAAGATATGTTGACCCATGAGTTTGTACTGGTAAAAAGATACTTTGGGCAGGAAGCAACTGCTTTGACAAATACAGTAATTGTGTTGTGGAGGTGAAATGTGAGCTGTGCTGTCTCAGACCACATCTGCCTTAGAAAGGATGATGTAGAATGCCTGAGTTCCCCAAACTGTTTTCCCAGCACCCTAAACTGGTGATTATCACTGCAGTAAAAGCTGCTTATTTCTATGTTTGTTGTTGGTTTGGTTGTTTTTTTTTGTTTGTTTGTTTTGTTTTGTTTTGTTTTTTCAGAAGTCACTGGAGCTACTGTTGATGGTATGGTCTAGACTTTTTATGGATTCTATGGCAAAGGTTAATCTTCTGGTTGGATTTCAATAAGTCTATGTTGATGTCTGATCTTTGGTTCAGTTGAGAATTAAGCACTCTTTTCCATAAGGCCTTTGTACTGCCTCCTGACTTGGAAATTCAACAATATACCTAATCACGAACAGACTCTCCTTCTCTTTGCAAAGTTGTACAGTTGGGTCAGGGATGATATTAGAGACAGACCTTCTACGATGCTCTGTGGAGACAGAAGTTGAGGTTAAGTGACAGTGGGAACAAGAGCCCCTGAGGGCAGAGTATTTGCCCCACCAAGGCATGAAGCAGGTTGGGGCACAGAGAAACAGTGCTCAGTGCTGTGTGCTGCGGCCTGGCGACAGATTCTGGGTTTGAACAGAATCCTCATGTTGGTTTGAGTCAATATATGATCAGATCTAGAAGACTTCCCACATACTTCCCACCACAGAGCAAAGAGGCTGACTGTGGAAGTAGAAAAGTAACACAATGCCTGCAGTCACAGTTTTGCTTGATAACCAGGCACTGAGCAAATCCCCTGGGGTGGAGCAAACCATCCTTGTAACTCATATGCTTTCCATTCACTTACATTTCATGCCACTTCCTTTAAGCAGTCACCTTAGACTAAATTGCATGACAAGAATAAATGCTCTGATATAAAATATATTCCTTCTCAAATTACATGCCCATTGCACAATGGCTCAACTCTGAATATCTTATGCATGACCTCATTTTTGCCTGGAACATGCACGTCTCCTGAAAGGAATAAGGTAGAAAAACTTGTATTAAAGCCTATTGAATACTGGAGACCAGCCTTGTATTCACACTTCAGTAGGCCAGACCAGTCACATCTCTAAGCCAGAAGGCAAGATGTAGCAAGGTCAGATCTTTTCCTGCTGGGCCATGGCCAGTATTAAAGAACCTATCTAATCTTGCCATGCTGTGTAAACTTGAGCAAATCTCTTCACTCACTCCACCTCAGCTCTACCTCTGTGTGTGAGAAGGATCACAATGGCATCACTTCTCCAGAGTTAGAAAGCTGGGTTAAAAGACAAAAATGAAGCCTCTGATTGAAACACCATCTATGTGTAAGAAGAGATAAAAGAACTAAAAGGCTATGTTGCTTTCTTAAATATTCCCCTAAGCTGGGCAGTTTTCATTCTTCAGTTCTTTGTTCAGTTTTGGAAACAACAGCAATAATAATAAAACATGCATTTTCCAGTAGGTTTACATAAAGTTTTACTACAATGCAATTTCATTCTTCTTTGTGATTGAATGAGACTCTCTAGCTTGAATATGCATCACAGTTGTTTTTATCATTCATCTGCTGATGAACACCAGAGTTGACTTCATAACATGGCTTTATACACAACGCCATGATGAATATGGGTGTGCTGCCTTTAGTCTGTTGAACTATGTATTCAAAAGTGGTATATCTGAATTACATGGCAGTTCTATCCTAAGCTTGTGAGGCATCCTAGTGCTAATTAATTCTAATAGTGAGGATTGCAGTAATTTACATTCGTATTCACAATGTATAAGGAGTCTTTTCTTCCACATTTTTTGTCAATATCTGTTGTACTTTGGTCTCTGGATAATACCCATTGTGACTGGGTGACATGGTGGCACAGTGTGGCTTCACATTTCCTTGATGGGCAAAGAAAGATGTTGACCATTTGTGTGCCCTTCTTTAGGGCATTTGCACTTTTGAGAATCATTTGCTCTTGACCATTAATTGGTTAGATTTTTTTTATTCTTTTGATGTTTAAGTTTTCTTTTTACATGTTCTGCATCCTGCTATCTTCATTAATAGTTTTTTTTTTTTTTTTTTTTTTTTTTTTTTTTTTTTTTTTTTTTTTTTTTTTTTTTTTTTTTTTTTTTTTTTTTTTTTTTTTTTTTTTTTTTTTTTATGTAAGGCTGGCAAACTTTTTTCTGTTCTGAGGGCCAGATCTTAAATTTGATCATTGTTTTCTCTGCGGTGTAGACATTGCCATGTGATTCCCATTTGTCTATTTTTGCTATTTTTTCTGGCTTACACATTTTTTTCTGAAATCTTTCCCCTGTATTTTGTTTTCTAGAAGCTTCAAGTTTTATGTTAAGGCCTTTGATCCAATTGATTTTTTTTCTTCTTTCTTTCTTTTCATGAGGTGATGAGTTTTTGTTATCTGTAAAGAATATCCCATTATTTTGGCACAATTTGTTGAAGCTGCTTTCTTTTTCCAACATACGGTTTTTGGTCACCTTGTGAAGAATTAGGGGGCTGCATCTGCCTGGCTTATTTGTGAGTCTTACATTCATTTGTCCCTGTGTTGTTTGTATAATCAACAAACATGCCTTGCTGGTGCTGTTACACAGCCTCTGGAGAGCAGAAATCAAGTATTGTGATGCCTGCAACATTGTTCTTTTTGTGTAAGATTCCTAGGGCTTTTTAGGACCTCTTGTTCTGCAGTGTGAATTTTAGGATTTCTCTCCAGTTAATGTGAAGAATATTGTTGTAATTTTGATGGGAACTGCATTGAATTTGCATATTATTGTAAATAGGCTTGTTACTGTTATGTAGAAAAGCTACTATTTTCTTCTTTTCATTTGTATAATCCTGCTCCATTGCTATCAAGTTAGTCAGATGTAAATGTTTGATGGTCCAGTCTTTAGGATATTTTAGATATAGAATAATATCATTCTTGTTCTTTCACTCTATGAATCACTTTTATTTCATTTCCTGGCTTTATTGACAAGCTAAGAATCAAAGCATTGTACTGAATAAGAATGGGGGGATTTGACACCTTGACTCATTTGAATTAAAATGAAAAACCCTTTTTCCACACAGCATGATATTGACTATGTTTTTTTCATAAACAGCCTGTTTGTGTTGAGATGTTCCTTCTGCTCCTACTTTTTCCAGAGCTTTTAGCATGAAGGGATGGATGTTGGATTTGGGGAAAGATCTTTTCCACATCCTGTTTGGTTCTTAGGTCAGACTGGTGCTTCCAACATGGAGTGAGTTGTGCTAAAGTCTCAGGGCCTTTAGAGTGACTTAGGAAATATTCTTTCTTTTTCTATCCTATAGGATAGGTTCAAGACATGGTATATTTCATTTAATTCTAGAAGAATTTAGCAACAAATCTGAGGAAATACTTTCAGTGTTCTTTCTTTGTTCTGTAGTTTTATTCTTCAGGTGATGTGGAGAGATTCTTTTCTAGTCATGTTTTTTGGGGGGCCCTAAAGCCCTCCTTCCTACACTTGGACAGCCATTTCCTTTTTTCCCTCAATATCACTTTCTTTCCCTAGATGTTGCAAATTTTCTGCTATAATTTTATTGATGGAATTTTCTAGGATTTTTTTTTTTATTCCACATCAGTTTTCTACCTCATATACCCGATTAAGAGGTTTTATATATTTTTTAATTATTTTTATTTAAAAAGTTTTTTCATGCCCCCCACTGTTTCCCCTCCTTCCCTCCTCTTTCTCCCTTAACCCCCTCCCCTCATTTCCCCAGGGAGGGCAGGGAATCCCAAGATGTGTCAGTTTAGTCTGGCATATCTAGTTGAAGTAGCTCAGAGTCCCTCATCTCAGTATCCAGACTGAGTAAGGTGTTCCTGTGTAGGGAATGGGCTTTGAGAAACCAGTTTATGCACCAGAAATAAACTCTGGTCTTACCGCAAACAGTCCAAGCCATTTGACTGTCATCTTTATTTGGCGGGTTTAATTCCTTTCTATGAAGGTTCCTCAGCAGTTATTTCAGAGCCAGTGAGCTCCCAATAGCTCATGGGATTCCTCCTTATTATCCTGATCCCTTTGTTTATATACTCTCTCCTCTCTCTCTCTTCAGCTGGACCAGGAGCTTGACCTGGTACTTAGCTATTGGTCTCTGCTTCTGCCTTCATCAGTTGCTGGATGAAGATTCTATAAGACCATTACAGTGGTCATTCATTTCACTATAGGGGAAGTCCTGTTTAGGCCCTCTCAACTATTGCTTGGGGTCCTAGGCTATGACATGGTGTAGGTTCTTGGATGTTTCCCTAGCACCAGGTTTCTTTCTAACCCCTCAATGGCTTCCTCTATTAAGATATCTATTTCTTTGTTTTCCTTCTCTGTTGCTCCTCCCACTCAACCATCTCATTTTTTCATGATCTCATTACACCTCCCCTTGCTAGCTTCCCCATATGATTCCTATTTATTCAGGGATCCATGGATGTATCTCTTACGTTTCTCCTGTTACCTAGCTGCTTGGGGTTTGGAGATTGTAGCCTGATTATTCTTTGCTTTATGTCTAAAATCCACTTATGAGTGAGTACATAGCATGTCTATCTTTCTGGGTCTGTGTTACCTCACTCAGGATGATACTCTCCAGGTCCATTCATTTGTCTGCAAATTTCAAGATGTCATTTTTTTTTTTTCTGAGTAGTGTTCCATTGTGCAAATATACCACACATTTTAAATCCATTCTTCATTTGAAGGGTATGTAGGTTGTTTCCAGGTTCTAGTTACTATGAATAATGCTGCTATGAACATAGCTGAGCTGATGCCCTTGGGGTAATGTGCATCCTTTGGGTATATGTCCAATAGTGGTATTGCTGAATCATTGGGGGTATTGATTCCCAGTTTTATGAGGAACTGCTACACTGATTTCCAAAGTGGCTGAACAAGTTTACATTCTCACTAGCATCCCTTGCTGCACATCCCTTCCAGCATAGGCTGACATCCATGTTTTTGACTTTAGCCATCCTGACAAATGTAAGATGCTATCTCAGAGTTGCTTTGATTTGCATTTCCCTGATGACTAAGGATTCTGAGCAAATCTCTTAAGTGTCTTTCAGCCATTTGAAATTCTTCTGTTGAGAATTTCCTATATAGCTCTGAACTTCATTTTTCAAATTAGATTTTTTTGCCTCTAGTTTCTTGAGTTCTCTATATATTTTAGAGATCAATCCTCTGTCAGATGTTGGGTTGGTGAAGATTTTTTTCCCATTCTATAGGCTTTTGTTTAGTCTTATTGACTGTGTCCTTTGCCTTACAGAAGCTTCTCAATTTAAGGAGATTCCATTTATTAATTGTTGCTCTTAGTGTTCGTACTACTGGTGTTATATTTAGGGAGTGTTCACCTATGTTGATTCTACCTATTCAAGAACATGGAAGGTCTTTCCATTTTCTGATGTGTGTGTGTGTGGTGTGTGTGTGTGTGTGTGTGTGTGTGTGTGTGTGTATTATTTCTTTCTTCAATGACTTAAACTTATTGTCATACAGATTTTTTACTTCTTTTGCTAAAGTTAGCTCAAGATTTGATGTTATTTGCAGCTATTTTAAAGGGTAATGTTTCTCTAATTTCTTTCATCATTTGTGTATAGGGCTATTGATTTTTTTGAGTTAATCTTGTACCTTGCTACCTTGCTGAAGGTGTTTGTCAGCTGTAGAAGTTCCCTGATAGAATTTGGAGGACCATTTATGTATACTATATCAGCTGCAAACAGAGATAGTTTAACTTCTTCCTGCCCAATTTGTATGCCTTTGGACCTCTTTTGTTGTCTTATTACTCTAGCTAAAATTTCAAGAACTATATTAAATAGATATGGAGAGAGTGGATAGCCTTGTCTTATTCTTAATTTTAATAAGATTGTTCTGAGTTTTTCTCCATTTAGTTTGATGTTGGCTGTTGGCTTACTGTAAGTTGCCTTATGTCTAGGTAGTTCCCCTATATTTCTAATTCTGCAGGACTTTTATTATAAAGGAGTGTTGAATTTTGTTAAAGGCTTTTTCAGCATCTAATGAGATGATCATGTATTATTTTTTCCTTTCAGGTTATTTACTTGATGGATGATATTGACAGTTTTTTGTATGTTGAACCATTTCTGTATCTTTGGGATAAAGCATACTTGATCATTGTAAGTGTTCCTGGCATGATGCACGCGTGGTAGACCCAGCATGGCCCAGGGTGAGATGCAAGAATTTCAGCGGCAGCCACAGAGCACCCATGGACACCTGCTCTCTTAAAGGAAACAACACATGGAGGCTGACCCCTTCTCTCCCTCTCTCTCCCTCTCCTTTCCCTTTCTTCTTTGCCCTCTGTCTTTCTCTCTCCTCTATCCTGTCCTTCTCTGGGTACCCAAACTCTAAAATAAACTCTCGTGTGGTACCTGGCAGTGAGATGAGTGTGTCTTTCTCCATGTGCAAAAAAACTATCATTGTGGATGATTTTTTTGATATGTTCTTAAATTCTGTTTGCCAGT
Source organism: Sigmodon hispidus (assembly GCA_004025045.1). Taxonomy (NCBI): domain Eukaryota; kingdom Metazoa; phylum Chordata; class Mammalia; order Rodentia; family Cricetidae; genus Sigmodon; species Sigmodon hispidus. Next base: position 138,751 of record PVIH01002411.1, read on the forward strand.
ATTTTATCAAGGATTTTTGCATCAATGTTTGTGAGGGAGATTGGTCTGTAATTCTCTTTCATTGTTGCATCTTTGTGTGGCTCAGGTATCAGGGTGACTATTGCCTCATGAAAATAAGAAAGAAATGGATGTTTTGTGTTTTAACTTATTGTTCTCTTTGTTTTGATTTTATTTATTTCAGCCTTAAGTTTGATTATTTCTTGCTCAGAACTTTTTAGATAGGCAATGTTCCTTCTGTTTCTTTTGGGTGGAACAATTTGAGGAGAATTGGTATTAGTTCTTCTTTGAAAATCTGGTAGAATTCTGTACTGAAGCCACCTGGCCCTGGACATTTTTTTTTCTTGGAGACTTTTTAATAACTGCTTCCATTTCCCTAGTGGTTATAGGTCTGTTTAGGTCATTTATATGTTCTTGATTTAGTTTTTTTTTTTTTAAAGATTTATTTATTATTGTATACAGTATTTTGTCTGTCTGAATGCCTGAAGGCCAGAAGAGGGCACCAGATCTAATTACAGATGGTTGTGAGCCACCATGTGGTTTCTGGGAACTTAACTCAGGAATTCTGGAAGAGCAACCAGTGCTCTTAACCTCTGAGCCATCTCTCCAGCCCATTTTTAAAAAAAGATTTATTTATTTTTTATTTAGTTTTCATAAGTGGTTCTTGTCCAGAAAGCTATCCATTTCTTTTCGGTTTTTCAATTTTGCGAAGTTCAGATTTTTGAAGTATGACTTAATGATTCTCTGGATTTCTGTGGTGTCTGTTGTCCCCATTTCTGATTTTGTCGATCTGGATATTCTTTCTCTGTTTTTTTTTTTAGTTAGTTTGGATAAGGGATTGTCTATCTTATTGATTTTCTTAAAGAACCAACTCTTTGTTTTATTGATTTTTTTTTTCTTGTATTGTTTTCTTTGTTTTGATTTTATTGATTTCAGCCCTGAGTTTGATTATTTTCTGCCCAGAATTTTTTAGATTTCATAGTCTCCATTGAGAAGTTAGGTGTTATTCTGATGGGTCTGCCTTTATAAGTTACTTGACCTTTTTTCTTTGCAGCTCTTAAAATTATTTCTTTATTCTGTATTCTTAGTGTTTTAATTATTATGTGGCGAGCAGACTTTGGGTGGAGGTCTAGTCTACTTGGTCTTCTGTAAGCTTCTTGTATTTTGTAGGCATATTCTTTTTTAGTTTGGGAAAGTTTCCTTCTATGATTTTGTTGAATATATTTTCTGTGCCTCTGAACTGAAATTCTCCTTCTTTTCCTAATTTTCTTAGATGTGGTCTTTCCATGGTATCTCATATTTCCTGAATGTTTTATGCTATGACCTATTTAGTCTTAGTGTTTTCTTTGACTGCCATATCTATTTCCACTATTGAATCTTTCACACCAGAGATTTTTTTCTTCCATCTCTTGCAGTCTGTTGGTTATGCTTGCATCTGTAGTTCCGGTTCGTTTCTTCAGACTTTCTATTTCTAGAATTCCCTTGGTTTGTGTCTTCTGTATTGCTTCTATTTCAGCACTGTTTCCATCACCTGTTTGCTTGCTTTTTCTTGATTCTCTAGTCTTTCTTTAAGAAGTTTATTATTTTCTTTCATTTTTTTGCTTGTTTTTTCCTCTATTTCCTTAAGGGAGTTTTTCATTTTTTATCTTTAATTTTCTTTTTAAGGGATTCTCTCATCTTTATAAAGATATTTTAAAAGTTGTTTTCCTCTGCTTCTTTTATACTGGAATGTTCAGGTCTTGCTGTTGTAGAAACACTAGATTCTAATTGTGCCACATTGTTCTTTATGTTGTTGAATAAATTTTTGCACTGGCATCTACCCATCTCTTTCTCTGCTTGGTGCAAGTGTTGTCTGTGTTTCTGCTAGCTGTTTTTGGTCTAGTATGTGCTCTTGGTGCAATTGGAGCTCTTGCAGAACCCAGAGGCAGTGGAATCTGTGTCTCAGAGAGAAAATGAGATCTGCAGCTGGGGCTCTTGTGAAGGAGAGGAGCTCTCCAGAGTCTGTGTCTTGGGAAACTACTCTTGTGATGGGGCTCTCCAGGGGCTGTGTCTCAGGAAGCTGCTGAGGTTTGGGGGATGGGTAATTTGGGGAAATAGATTGAGGTTTATGGGGTAAAAGGTCCCATGGGGGTATGGGGGAGTGTAGATAGTTAGACTGGTAGGTAGGGGTCCTGCTTGCTTGCTTGTGGCTGAAGTTGGGTTAGGAGGGCACTTTTTATGCCCTGTTGATTAAGAGATTCTAATCCCATGGTTAGGCTTCAAAGATCTTGATTGTAATTTTTCTTTATTATTACTTGAAAAAAAAATTTCTCAATCTTATTCTCAATTCCTGATAGTCCTTCTTCTGTCTAGGGTAGTCTCCAGGAGACACCTTACATTGAATTTTTGGTGTGATTTATTAAACTTCTCACTTTTAGCATTTTCCACCCTCTCCCAGTGTCTTAATTTGGCAGGCCTAATAGCTAGATTTTTTTTCCAAGTCTTGAATCCTCTTATTTAACTCAATTTTCTGTCTATTTGAGTCCTCTTTGAGATTACTGATCATTTTTAGTATCAGATTTTTTAATTCCTTGTTTACTATTTCAATCATTTCAAAATTTTTAGATTCAGTCATTAAAGAGTTATAAACTCTTCACAGAGCCATATGACTTTGTCATATTTCTTGTGTTACTAAATTATAAATTTGTGCATTTGTTGACATAGGTATCTCTTTTGGTCTTAGTGAGCAGGGTTTATTGAAAACCTAGTCTACAATGCCACTCAGAAAAGAAAGCAACCCACTGGAACAACACTACCACTAAAACAAAGCAAACAGAGAAATGCAATAAAAACCAATCAAGTTACTAGTTTACAACCACCAACCATAGAAAAGAAAGTAGAAAACAATGAAAAAAGTTAATTATCAGTAAAAGTGATGGCAATAACAGAATAAAATTAACATGGAAGAAAAAGAGAACATAAAATAAAAAATGATTACAAACTCACGAAAAATAAGCAAGCAAATTAAATGAAAACAAAAAGGAATAAAATATGAATATAAAAGTTTAAATAAGAAAATAAAGTAAAAACAATGCTAACATGTTGTTTTTAAAAATATTTTATTTATTTATTGACAAAGACTTGAAGAAGCTCCTAGAAGTTAGCCTGGGATGGGAGGTGTGTAGTTAGCTGTGGCTGGCTAAGGCAAAGAAGTTCCCTGGGTGTTGTGGAAAATGGAGGAAACAGAGCACGAATATCCGGGCTGGAGATACTGACCTGAGGGAATCATACTTTGCCCGCAGGTCTCAAGGCTTTCACATCCTGTTGAGCAGGAAACCACCTTGGGGGAGACAAGCTTGCAGGAAACTGCTGGTTGTCAGGGCTCAGTTACTCCCCACAGCATGCAGGCAGCTTGTGCCGCCAAGCCTTCCATCCTGCAGCCTGGGCTTGAGCTTTAACGGTCTGTTACCCACAGACATAGCTTGCATCTTTACAGAGGGCGGACTTCAGCCTACTGGACCCTCCAGCAACTGTCTCAGCAGCTCCACATCTGATCCTCGTCTCAATGTCACCTCTATATGGCCTCTTACTTCTCTGTCCCACCCAGAAACCACGGCAGGATACTGCTTAGCTTGAGATCGGTTCTTCTTTTCACTTCCAACAGTAACTCAGTCTCAGACCATGGGCTCTTTGTTAAGATGATGCCTGGCTATCTAGTACTCCGGACTGGGAAAGGGCTATGAATTCAATAGGTTTCTTTTTCCATGCTGGCCTGCCAGGCAAGAAGGATAACTGTTATACAACATCCTTCCTTACCCTGCTCTAGATTCCCAGCTTGTGAAAGCTGGATTTCTCACATGACTGGGATGGCCAGCTTGTTATCAAGGGGCTTTCTTCTGCCTTTCTTTGTGGTTGTGGCTTTAGGTTCCCCTTTGAGGGAGTCAGTTAGAGCTTGGGACAACTTCCTTCTGTTCACCACTGTTTCCAAATTCGTTTTAGCTGTCTTCATGTTTTCCTGATGCCCTTTCATGGTAACTTCTGAGGACAGCAGCCCTTGTGCTGTCTCCCAGCTCTTCTCCATGTGAAGCTGCATGTACACATGAAAAGGTGTCTTGTCAAAGTTGAATATTCCCTCCCATTTTACTTCTGAAAATAAAAGAGTTGTGCTGCATAGAAAAAGATAACACATGAGCTCTCCCTGACCTACCAAATCGGGCCTGCCCCTGCCCCTTTTCTCCTACAAAGAAGCAGGTCATGACTGTTGATTATTTCCCAAGAGGCTCTGCTGTGACTCATGAGTAAATAAGGAAAGGTTGAGTTAGAATTTGGAAACTAATAAATAGTGTGTAGTGGAATTAAGTTGGTACATGTTGGTAGATTGTAAATATTTGTTCCTCCTACTGGTTTAATAAAAAGTTGATTGGCCAGAGGCAGACAGGAAGTGTGGGGGGACTAAGAAAACTCTGGGAACATCTCAGAGTGAGCAGAGACGCCACAGAGATGCCAGGAGACACAGAGGAAAGAAGTTGAAATGCTGCTGAGAAAAGGTACCAAGCCGAATGGCTGAACAAGACAAGAATCATGGGTTAAAATGAAGGAGTTAGCTAGCAATATGCCTGGGCCCTAGGTCAATCAGCATAAAATTAACCTAAGCATCTGTGTGTTTCTGTGGGTCTGTGGGTCCAAACCTTGAGTCTAGGCCTGAAAGTCTGGGCCAGAAACACACAATAGTGGCTAGAGCTCAAGGGTAGGAAAGGAAGAGGAGAAAGGAGGGATGACAAGAAGTCTACCTGGGGAGAAGGGGAAAAAGTTCCTCTGAAAGGGTTCTCCCAGATCAGTGGTTCTCAGCCTGTGAAAGGAGACCCCATGGAGGTTACAGATCAGATATTTACATTGCAATTTATAACAGTAACAAAATTACAGTTATGAAGAGTAGCCATGAAATAATTTCATGGCTGGGGGGGCTCACCCCAACATGAGGAACTGTATTAAAGGGTGGTAGCATTAGGAAGGTTGAGAGCTACCCATTGCTCTAAAGTTATAAGAAGGGTTTTCTGAACAGAAACTTTTGAGAGACACAACACAGAGGGATTTATGTTTGGCTGCAAGCTGCAGGACAACCTCTGAGTGTCAGTCACTGACCCAATATAGAGCATTGTTTCTAGAACACACACACACACACCACACACATGCATGCACACACACACATACATGCATGTACACACAAGCATACGCACACATGCACACACATGTACGCACATGCATGCACACAATGTTATGACATAGGTAGTGTTCAGAATTGCTAAGGAAGTTGCATAATCAACAGTGTTTTGTGATGTGTGACCCTCTTTTTTTCCATCTCTATTGGTGCAGTCCCTCAGGCACCAACACAGGTGTTTCAGTTCTAGCCAAGCCATCGACATTATTGCTGCATGAAGGGAAGGACAGGAAAGAAACTCTGCTGATGCTTTCTCAGATATTTCCCAGGAGTGACTCCAAGTCAGTCACTTAAAAACCACTGCTGACAATCTACTTGCCTAACCCCAGCCAGGCAATGTTTTGCTCTATCCCAGTGGGGCATCCTATTTAAGAAGAGCTTCTTCTAGAAAATGGACATTGAGTAAATGATTAACAGACATCCCAAGCAAGAAATGGGAATTAAAAACAGTATTGTGACTATATGATTGAATATTTCAAATTTTGTTTGAGAACATGAAGTTGATAGTTTAAGTTGAAATCTTAATCTGTACTAATTTTTATTGCCTATGATGTAGAAATGAGGTTCAGCCACAGGCACCATGGCTCCTTGTTCTTGCTACTACAGGGGTCATTAAACATTTATTTCTACATCTACTCTACACTTCTGCCACTGAAATGTTTTCTCTTCCCCTGTATAGTTTCTTGTTAAAACAGGAAAGCGTATTGTTCCTGTTGTTGCTTTAAAACAATGCATTTTCCTTGAACTCTCACTTTCAAATGCCATGTGATATAGATTTTGATCACATTCATTTTTTTTTCACATTTTAGAAGATTATGCCATCTTTCCCTAGTGCTAAGTCAAGTATCAGCGACCTAGACCTTTAATCCTGGCACTTCGAAAGTAGGGACTGGTGGATCTCTGTGAATTCAAAGTTATCCTGGTCTACAGAGTGAGTTCTAGATAAACCAGGCTGCACAGTAAGAAAATAAAATAAGACTACAAAACAAAACATTGGTACTCCAGTCTTATTGCGGGGGCCAAATGCTTCTAATCCTGCAACCTTGTTAGAAATAATAAGTACTTCCTATGACAGAACATTGACTGTGTGTGTATGTGTGTGTGTGTGTGTGTGTGTGTGTGTGTGTGTGTGTGTGTGTGTTACAGAAACAATGCTTTGTTTTGGGCCAGTGATTTAATTCTTGGTCTCATTCTTATTCGAGTTACCCTTTATAGCCACAGAAGAACTTAGGAAATACTCTGTTGCTTCACTAGTCTCTTATAAAGTGGTCATTGTTGAGATCCAGGAATGTCATCTCCAGCCATCTTGACGGCTTTGTTTTCGCTATTCCTAACTCTCATTGTAGAATATCATATTCACGTCTCATTTCATGGTAGTTTAAAAAACCTCAGTCCCAGATATAAGTATAAAGATTAACTTCCCACTCTCCTTGTATGATGTTAATTACATATATGCTGTGGCTTGAAAGGAAATGGCTCCGGAAGGGAGGGGTACTGTTAGGAGGTGTGGTCTTGTTGAAGAAAGTGTGTCACCATGGGGTTGGGATCTGAGGTCTCTGTTTCTCAAGCTTCACTCAGTATGACAGTCAGTCAACTTCCTATTGCTTCTAAGTCAAGATGTAGGACTCTCAGCTCCAGCACCACATCTGCTTGCACACCACCATGTTCCCACCATGATGATAATAGACTAGACCTCTGAAACTCTAAGCAAGCCACTCCAATTAAATGTTTTCTTTATAAGAGCTGCCATGGTTATGGTATCTCTTTACAGCAATAAAAACCCTAACTAAGACAACATCCTAGATATAACAAAACAATATAATTTAATTACAGTAAGTCTGGAAAATCATGAAGAAGAAAAAGTAATCTTTGTCATGTTCATAGGACTCCTTCTTGTCTTGTGTACCTGAGTTTATATGCATGTAAACATGTATGTACACATGTGTATGTTTTAAGGAAAACTGAGACTAACATATAAAAATAAATTAGTTTGCTTTCTCAATTTATTTGAACACTTTACACTTTGAAAGACTCTTTAAAGCACAGTTTTTAATTACTTTTTTAGAGCTTTATAGTTAGACTATTATTCCCTCCAACAGTGATTTTGGGTTTTGTTGTTTGCTATTTAAACATGAAGTCACTCTCACAAGTACAGGCAAAGCCAAAACCAGTAGTCAGATTACAATCCTTAGTCCCAGCTTTATTATTTGTTATTCTGAGATTCATGAATTTATAATCACAATTGTTATGTCCTATGTAGGCTTTAAAGAGAGCTTCTGATAAACTATTCAACACTACATGCAAGGCTTTGGTCATCTCTTCTTAAGGATCTGGCCTTACCCACTGTAGCTGATGTAATTCAATGGATATATGGCTCTATAATTTCAAGGGCAAAGTCTTAAAAGGCCTTGCACTTTTTTGTTTGCTTGTTTGTTTGTAGGAATTTAGAAGCCATCTAATGACATGAGGCTGTGGCCTTTAAGTAAACCTAAGTTTGTCATGTGCAGTCTACAATGAAGAACGGGAAAAGAGGGGGAAAAGGGAAGGAGCAGAAGGAGGGAGAGACTTAAAAGAGAGCTTGTGTGGATAACTCTAGCTGACTCCAAACATTGCAGTATGAAAAAACAAGCCAGCCTGACCAGGCAAGCTTCTGTATCATGCTAGTGCCAGCCACTAAGCAGTTAATCCTGGGTGTGTTGCTCACAGCTTTAGGAGAACAACTGAAAGGAGGGAGTTGTTTATTTTGGCTTGTGGAGTTCAAGGTTTCAGTCCATTGCTGGCTAGATTTATTGCTTTTATAACAAGGCACCTATCCTCAGACAGTGCCACTCCTAGGTACCAAATGTTCAATGTAAAAGTCTGGAAGATATTTCATATTCAAACCCAACATTCCTATTCTGGCTTCCAAAGTCTGAGGGATTCCTCATAATGCAAGATATATTTATTCTAAGAGTCTTAGCAATTGATCAAAAGCCCAAGTGCAAAGGTTACTCCGGCATTCAAGGCATGGATGACATAAAGAAAACAGGTGCTTAGGACATTATAATGGCACAGAGTAAACATTCCCAATTAAAAAGGCAGGCATGAAGACAGAGACAGAATGAGCAGGACCAATGTGAGACTGAATTCACCAGTGCAAACAATATGCCTTTTAGTTAATGGCTGGTATCTGGGAGATAGATTGGTGTGGTAGCTTGGGCATACCTTCCCTGTTGTGGCTTTTCTGGTGTCAGTCCAGAAGACCATCTCTTGAGCTAACTATTGCTTGTAGATTTCCTCAGAGAGTGTCCATGTCCCAGGCATCCCTAACTACATTGATTTGGGGTGTGTTTGTCTGCCACATCCTGCCTAGCATCTCAAACTTTCCTTTGACATGTATAGTGATTTGAATGAGAATGGTATCCATTGGATCATGTAGTCCCTAGATGGTGGAACTATTTGGAAAGGTTTAGTTGCTGTGCCCTTGTTGGAGGAGATGTGGCACTGGGGGTGGTCCTTGAGGCTTCAAAAGCTTTATGTCTTTCCCATTGTGTTCTCTGCCTCCTGCTTGTGGTTTGAGATGTGAGATCTCAGCTGTTCCTGTGACTATGCCCTTGCTCTGCCATCACAGACACTAACTCTGGGAAACTGGAAGCTCACTTAAGTGCCCTCTCTTATAAGTTGCCTTAGTCATATTGTTGTGAAATGTCAGGAGAGAGACCTTGTCAGGTTTGAATCAAGACCGCCTCACTTGGCAGCAATCACGCAGGTGAAAGCCACAGAAAGCCACACTTCAGGTGGCCTCGCTGAAAAGTTTTATTAGGGGAGAGGGAGGGAGAAATGGAGAGAGAGAGAGAGAGAGAGAGAGGTGCATATCTCCTGGGAATAGAGAAGGGGGAAGTGTTTTTCCTCTTAAAGGGGCCTTTATGTAGGATGACATTGTCAGGAGGCTGGGCAGGCCAGGGTATTAGCTCCTTATTGGCCAGACCTGCAAGAAGTGGGTCTGAATGATAACAGTTGTATCACATCAATAGAAAATAACTAATACAGTGTTCTGAGGAAACCTTCATTTTCCTGTTACTAGAATATTCTTTTTTTTTTAAAAAAAAACTTTATTTATTTATTTGCCTGGAACTGGAACTACAGACAGTTGTTAGCTGCCATGTGGGTGCTGGGAATCGAACCCGGGTCCTCTGGAAGAGCAGACGGTGCTCTTAACCGCTGAGCCATCTCTCCAGCCAGAATATTCTTAATATCAGTAGAACCAGCAACATTGTTTTCTCCCAATTCAAGAAATAGGTTCTCTGGGAACATGTCTGCAAAGTACTAGAATGGCTACATATGAGCATGGTGAAACTATTACCAAGCAAACACATTCTTTTAAAAAAAAACAAAAACAAAAACAAAAGCAACCCCCCAGTTATTCATTTCATGTATAAGAATATCCTGTCATGTAGTCAAGTAATGGGAATCAGATCCTATTACAGATGGTTGTGAGCTACCATGTGGTTGATGGGAATTGAACTTAGGACCTCTGGAGAAGCAGCCAATGCTCTTAATTGCTGAGCCTTCTCTCCATACATGTAACCCTGTGGGAACAGAACACATTGCAGGTACAGTTGACTGAATAAAACCACTTGGTGGAATGTGGGTTTTTTTCCCTGCCTTTAAAAAATGGTGAGTAAGGTCTTGTTCATTCCTGAGAGGCCCCAAGGCATCTTTATTACTATTCCAGTGTGAAGTTCTTTGCTTCCTTTTTTATACTTGATTTTAAATGCACATTTTTACTTAGCATACACTGACCATGGAAGTAGTATGCCTCATTATAACATTCTTATACATGCACACATTTCATTTTTATTATACTCATCCTTTACTCTCATCTTCTTTCTCCCTTGTGGTGGTTTGAAAGAAAATGACCTCCCATAGGAAGTGGCACTATTAGGAGATGTGGCTTTATTGTAGTAGATATAGCTTTGTTGAAGGAAGTGTGTCTCTGTGAAGGAGGCAGGCTTTCAGGTTCCATACATGCTCAACCCATGCCCAGTGTGGCAGATCATTTCCTGTTGCCTACAGATGAAGATGTAAACACCTTTAGCTCCTTCTCTAGCATCATGTCTGCATACATGCTACCATGCTTCCTGCCATCACTATAATGCACTAAACCTCTAAGCTGTAACCGAGCCACCCCAATTGTTTTCCTTTATAAGAGTTGCTGTGGTCATGGTGTCTCACAAGAGAGAGCATGGGTCTCAATGTCTTTTCTGTTACTGTGACAAAATAACCCAAGAAAAGCATCTGATGGAAGAGAAGGCTTATTTGGAATTACAGTTCCTAAGAGATACAGTCCTTCCTGATGGAGAAGACATGGCGGCAGTAGATACGGAAAGAGCAGTGATATACTGGAGACTGGGATCATTGTCTTCTCCTAATTCAAGAAATAGTCAGATCCCCTTGGAACGTGTCTGCTTCAAGGCCTGCCAACAATGACCTATTTTCTTCAGGGAGAGAGGCTCCACTTCTTAAAGCTTCCACAGACAGCATCAACAGCTGCAGATCGAGTGTTCCAACATGTGAGCTCATGCCCATTTCACACTCAGAAGACAAAAACACATCCGTGTCTTTGTAAAATGAATTCATTTCAGATAGCATTATCTCCTTTTCCATCCATTGTCCTGCAAACACACTCGTCTGTTTGTGGACATCTAGGTTGAGTCCCTGACATCACTCTTGAGTTTGAATAATTTTCCATGGCTCTACATGACTTGGTTTTTGTTGTTGTTATTGTTGTTTGCTTGCTTTGTTTGTCCTCTCCAAACCATTCTTCACTCTCTTATATCTAAAAGAGAAATTATAAACAAACAAACAAATAAATGAATGAATAAAACAAACCAAGGCAAAGAAGGAACCTCAAAGAAGGAGTAGAAACAGGCCACTTTCCTGGACCTTGTATTTTTTCCAAGGAGGAAAACTTCAGGTACCACAAGAAGAAGGGTTCTCCTTTCTCTCTAGCTTTCTCTCTTCTTTTTCCTTTATATATAGCATCTTTTGGGATAAAAAGCATCTTTTGGGAATCCTAGAGAATAAGAGAAAAGACAGTCACCTTCCTTCGAGATAGAGAGGAAAACTGGGACTTTGGCAGAGGCCCAGCAGTGAGTCCCCTCAGTGCTCCAAGTCGGAGCTGTAGGGACTTTTAGGCATGACATCGTTGTTTTGATACTTCATTACAAAGCGTCCCTCTGCTCTGACAGCCAGTCACCAATGTTCAAGGCCAGATTAGGACAAAGGTACAGCAGGTACCTCTTCTGTATTATCATATTGTCTTTTAGATTCCCCTGTACAGGAGTCCCAGTGTTCACACAGTCAAGCTGCACAGTGCCCTGTGTGCATAAAAATAGCATCTAGAGCAGTGATTTTCAACCTTCCTAATGTTTTGACACTTTAATACAGTTATCATGTGGTGACCCCTCAACCATGAAATTATCTTGTTGCTACTCTGTAACTGTAATTTTGCTACTGTTTTAAATCATAATGTAAATATCTGATATGCAGGATATTTGATATGCAAACCCAAACGGGTCACAACCCACTGATTGAGAACCACTGATAAAGAGTATAACACACTCTATTCTATTTGAAGAAGAATCCCTTTAGATGTTGGATGCAGGCTTAAGACTGGCACTGTCATGTTAGAGTGGGTACTCTTCTACCTTGAATATATGAGATCTTCAAAAACGGCAAGCAAAAATATCCTGGGAAGGCCTGAAATTCATTCTCATAACCATCTTCTGAGGGCAATTTGAGTAGACATTACAAGCATTGATTGGAGACGTCTATAGAAAAGACATGAAACACACTGGAAATGTTAGGTCCGCGTCAGTTGCTGCCAAATATCTAATCCACAAAGGAGGCATTCTTCTTAAGGTTGCTATCAAGGCTTGATTGCTTGCTGTGCACCATGGGAGATTTCCTGGAGAGCCTCCTTCTTGCTTTATTTATTTATTTTTTAAACTCACTTAATTCTGACTTTTGCTTTCAACATTTCTCTGCTTGGATTATCCACTTTAAACAGGCATCCCACTGACACTCCTTTGTTCTCCCAGAGACTGTGGGTGCTGAGAGATTTTCCACGGTGTTTGATACCTGGCTCACCTTGGTGCAGAGTCGATTTTGCCTTGTACAACTTGAAAGGCCCTTTATGTGGGTGTTGGTTTCTTAAATGTGGAGTGGTCCATCTTATTATCACTTCAAGTTTGTTCTAAAATCAGATGCTTTGCTATCACAGCCACTAAGTCCATCCAAAGACTGTCTCTCCCCACAAAAAAAAAAAAAAAAACCAATTTGGAAAAGCCACCCCAGGTACCAATTATACAGGGGTGGAGGACTGGATGAGTGTTTTCTGATGTGATATGGTGTCTGATAGTTGTTATCTCTGTTTAGCCTTGGGACTACAAGGCACAGTAATCATCCATCAGCCACCTTGGCAGTCTTACTTCTGGAGGGTCAGTCATGACAGGTTCATGGGTGCAATAAAGGCTAAACAGAAAACTGATAATAAATAAGTAGTGCTCAAACCCCAGAGCCACTGTTTATAGCTTGGGGTCTTCTGTCGTCTTTACAATACTTGATGATATTGCCACACACATCAGTGCTCCTTGGAGCATGGACAAAGAAATGCTGGCTTGGACAAAGGGGATTTCTGTGTTTAATTAGCTGACTGCTTTTAATTTAAAGATTTAGCTATGCATCTGCTATACTGAGGACTGAGGATCTTTTTTTTTTTTTTTGGTTCTGGTTCTGGTTCTGTACCAGTGGGCTTCTATTATACCACTAACCATGAAGAACAGTGCTTGAGTTACCTGTCTTCCGTCTACTGGTAGCTCACTTTCAGTACATTTATCACAAGCTTAGCTTTGAGGAACTCCAAAATGGATGAATGTAAAACCCTAAAAGAACACTGGAACAGTAGATTAAAGCCAGGACTTCTCCCGAGTAATGGCTACAGTGTTGCTCTATAGTCTTGCAAGCTGTTGAAGAGGAAACAAACATTGATAAGTCATGTCACTTTATTTCACAAACATAACTGGGTGGTTACATGAAGTGGAATATTGTCAAAATATTCAAAAATGTTTTAAAACTGTTTCTACTTATTCAGTTTTAGGAGGCCAATATCTTAGAATATTCACTACTAGGCAGGTCATCTCTCTGCTGTTTCTTAAGCCCTGGTTTGGGGTTTTCCAGCCAGGAATTCATATTTTCTTGTAACTCATTTCTATTTCTAGCCTGCAACACCCTAGCAATAGGAATGGTCCCTAAGGGAACCCAAAATGTATTTTAGTAACCTTTCTTTATGATCATGCTTGGTTTAGTTTGGACATGGTTCAGGCAAAAGAAAGAAGTAGAAAAACACTCTTGTGCATTTAAAAAGAAAATATTATTCAATAAGATTCCTTTGGGGAAACACTGTGGTTTTATTTCCATTTTTCATTTTTATTAGGGTTTATGTTTCTCAAATTTATCAGTAGTTGGTTTAATAGGGAAAACAAGGGTGAGAGGATTTAAAGTTGATTTGACAGCTGGATAACAAAAAGAAATAAATATAAGAGATTTTTTTTTAAATATTTGAGAATACTTCTATTCTTGGATAGTATGCATATGTAAACTAAAGTTTACATGCCTCTGAGATGGTTTCTGCATTAATATGGAACTGACTGCAAGGAAGTCGGGAGAAGATGGCATCAGTTAGAACAGGCAAGCTAGGTGACTAACAAGATCAGAAAAGATAATCCAACAAGTTCTGCACGGAATAAATTCACTATGGTAAGAAAGCGGTTTAGTTTGAGAACATTCCTACATTTTCAAAATAACTCATCACATCATTTTGTATAATGGATGAGTTTCTTTCAGTGGTCATGGTTTCATAATTTGTAAAAACCTAACAAAAAAAAGCCTAACCTTCTAGTTAGAGTTTTTATTTTTATAGTTCTTTTCTAGAATGCTGTGGCATACTAAATTACATTGGGTTGAACATTTTAAATTCCAAGAGATACTGCTCCTAAAGATACTCAAATGAGTAGGCAGAAAGAACAGAGTCATGGGCTTCCAACAACCATTAAGTCAGAGGGATTGTATGACTACAAAATGGATCATGATCTTTACTAATGAAAATGTAGGGTTTCATCAGTTCAAAGTTTAGGTCTCAGGCTCCTGTTTCACAGAAAGCTTAATATAAGTGATACATAAGTCCTCTCTTCTGCAGATGTGGTTCCTGGAAGGTTAACCCTGAATCTGAACTGGGGACCATTCTCATTGATGAGAGTGATGAGCTCTGTGTAGTCTTCACAGGTCCCAGATCCTGGGGGTCAAGCTTAGACACTTACATGAATGCAACTTGTGGTTCAAAGCTGATATATGTCTCAAAGATGGTCAGGAAGCAATGGGATGGGATGGGCACAGGGCTTTCTTGATAGTGGATTGTGATGGATGTAGTTTAGCGACTTGGGCTTTTATGACAAAGTTGACCCTGGGAAGGGACAGGTATTACTGCAAAACTCTCTGTTTGGAGGTGTTTCCCTAGAAGAAAGAAAACAAGGATGACTGGGCTGGCAAAGATATAGTAGTGTTGTTCTGGTTTCTGTGGCTGGGTGTCAACCCCCAAACACAAACAAACATTTTTTTTTACATGTATTTTTGAACAGGGCATAGTGAAGGCAGTTTGTTTTTTGGAAGTCTGGGTTCCATTCAGAATTCTAGATAGCCAGAGTCTAGATTCACATGGATGCTTTCCATTTATATATATGGTAGTTAACATGGTGGTTACAGGGTAATTCAAAGACTGTTCTGTGGACTGAATGCTCATGTCCCGCAGGCTCAACTCCCCAAAGTCAAGGCCTTTTGAGAGATGCTAGACAATAAGAACAGTGCACTCATGAAATAATTGATACCTTTATAAAAAGCAGCCTTTTACCCTTTCTCCCTATTACAAAACACAGGAAGATGGCTTATCTATAAAACAGAAAGAGTGTGCTCAGTGGAACCTGACCCAATGGGTGTCAATGTAAGCTGTTGGCATCAGAATTGACTGTGAGAAATAAATGTATGTTGCTGGAGCCACTCTGTTTATGATATTCTATTACAACAACCCTCACTAGCAAAGACAGTCATCAGCTGGAATCCTTATCTCTGAATTTCCATGGTCAGAGGGTTAAGCAGGAACCAGCTTTGTGACCTGTGGCATACAAGTTCCATATGCAGAGAGAGGGGAGGAACCCTGAGTTGGTCATTGCCTTAGAAATATGAAATACAAGAAAGCTCATTTTCATTGCACTGGGTTCCAGTAATTAATGACATTACTAAAAAAGAGAGGGGCAGAATGTGGAAGGGGGGAGGGAACAGGGGAGAGGGTGAGGAGAAGGCAAGGGTTGAGAACTACCCAGGAACGACATGGACATTTGCATCTTCTTGACCATATCTAGGAAGTCAGGCGACATTACTTATAGTACACTGAAATTTGTTAGAAGTGCATGCTCGAGGTGTTCCATATTCAGAGGGAAGAGAATAGATTATGCTGCTTGATGGAAGGATGTCAAGGCTCTGGGAGAATATGTGGGAACATAAATATTGCTATGGCCATTTTTGGAAAATACAATCTGCCACACATGCTCTGTATGTATTTCTGCAGGTGCCACCTCCTGGGTTAGTTTTTATTTTGTTTCTTGTGTAATCGAGTGTTAAAATTAAAGCTAGGGACTGAGATGCCAAGATAGAATTGGTGTGGTATTGCACAGCTCGATCACAGTATACATAACTTTTGTTCTGTGGCTTGAATCTCTACAACTACTTTCCAAATGGGAAATGGTAATGTGAAGATAGGCATTTAGGGGATATCTTTGGAAAGAACATTTCTGCCATTCTAGTTTACCCAAAGGTTTAGTAACGAGACATCTCTGTGAGTCCACATGGAGGGTCTTGATATCTGGGATGCTCAGAGAACGAGAGCCTAGCCTGCTCTAGGATGTCAGGAGCATAATGAGAAGAGGGTAAGATGATACTGTGGAAGGGATGGTTCAGGGATGGAGCACCTGCCTAGTAACTAGGAGCACTGGGTTCAACCCTTAAAATTGTAAAATAAATAAATTTCTACCTGTAAATTTTATTAAAGAAAATTTTATTTTTTAAAAATTTATCATTCATTAATTTATTTAAATTAACTA
Organism: Sigmodon hispidus; assembly: GCA_004025045.1. Lineage (NCBI taxonomy): Eukaryota > Metazoa > Chordata > Mammalia > Rodentia > Cricetidae > Sigmodon > Sigmodon hispidus. Next base: position 155,137 of record PVIH01002411.1, read on the forward strand.
TTTTATATTATTATAACTATACTTGATAAGAGTATTAGTATTTTTAAAGATAAGTTTACCAACAGACCAAACAAACAGGGAACTCTGGCTCACCAAATCCATCATCAGGGCTTCAGCAGGCTTCAAGACATTTTATGAGCAATTTTTTTTTTTCCTCTAAGCCCCAAAGGAACACTCCTGAAGCTTCTCAGAGGAAAGGGTCTATTCTAACAGGCCCTGGGCAATCTCAGAGGGAGAGAGAGGCCCATTGTTATGGACCCTTGGCCATTTCCAGTCTGTCTAGAAGAGAGAAAAGCAATGGTGTGTGTGGGGGTGGGGGGAAGGAGCTGCTTTTCCCATGAAGATGGATATAAGTACATTAAATACCAAACCCAGGCAGGCCAGAGCACTTCTAGCTCCAGAGTTCAAAGGGCACAGGCATTTGAATGTGGATTGGTTCTGAGTTCTCATCCTAGAAAGATGAAGAACCAAAAGCCTGGAGGGAAGATTGATACCAGGTAATGAAGGGCTAAGGAAAGATTCACAGGTAGTCTCTAACAGGGATGCCCAGACAGTCTGCTTTACCAGAACTGGGGTATTTTCCATGTGGAGGGGGGACCTGTAGGAGATAAGCAAACCACAAAGGAGAGCTTTGTGGAGATAATGAAAGCATTTTAGTGAATCATGAGGTCTCACATGGGGATATGTCTGCACAATCCAAGATGCTTAGCCCCCCTCCTTGTTCTTTCTACCTGGGACCCAAAGTCAGATCCATTGGCTACTGCAATGAAGTGGATCTTCAAAGGGCAGGAGGCAGTCCAGTGCAGAATTATTGTTTCGAACTGTGTAAGTAATTAACTCTCTTTAGTGTTGGAGCGACTGGAGGACTCTGTGGTCCTGACATAGACACTCAAGTAAAGTTCTGGGATGTGCTCAAATGTTTAGTCACCAGCAGAGGACTGTCGACCCCCCGCCCCTGCATAGGTGTAGACAGAAAATAGTTCATGTGATTTTGTCAGTGGGTATACGTGTTCAATGTCTGTCATACCTGAACCTTAAAGCACTTGAGATCCAACAAGAAATCACAAACAGCAAGTTAGGACAAAAACAAACAAACAAACAAACAAATGCTGATTGTTTTTATTTCACTTCTAATAGAGCATGGGCTTCCATGAACTGTGTAAAATACTTCATGTGGAATCCTCTGCTTGCCATTCCTCACTTAGCCACTCACACCCATCACAAAAAGTTCAGTATTTGCCCCTTACCTCCACAGGATGAGCAACTCCAGAAAACAATGTCAGATCTCCCACAGAGACTGTAGCTTCAGTTAACCTATGGGTTGGTTGACAGAAATCCCAGCTTCTCCCTCGGCCTCCATATACCTCAGCCAAGTCATTCCCATGCAGATGGAGATGACTGTATTAACCATCAAATCCAGGCACAGTGGAGCACTTATAGCTCCAGAAGTAACACAGAGAAGTATTTTCTGTAATGTGTGGGCTCCCTCCAGAGTGCTCAGCCTAGTTCATCAGTTTCCTGAGTTCTAGTACAAATGCCCCTTGAGCCTGAAGCTGCCAGCTCTTCCTCAGAGCTCTAGGCTGACTCCTTGACTTTTTGGACCAAGCCATCTGATGCTTCCCACTCTGTTGCCAAGGGTTTCAGTTTGGGGACATAAATGTTACACTTCACAGTTTTCTAGGGTCTGAGTTCTAGTCTCAACTCCGTTAAATTCGGCATAACCTTAAACAAGTGTATTAACTCAATTAGTCTCAGTTTATTTATTCACATGGTTGGAATTAAAAACAAGAATATTATAAATAAATAAATGAATAGACATGACAGCACCTTATTAAAAATTATAACACACACCATACATGTATGTGTGTTGTTAATATTAGTAAAACCAGATTACCAAGATAAAACAGATTTCCAATCCTTTTATTCCATACTCTTATCATTTCTGCCTCCCATGCCCCTCATCTGGATCTCTTATCATCAGGACCCAATGGAGTAACCACCAACATCTCTCTGCTCTCTGGACCATTTTCTAGGGACAGCATGCTCCTGCTGGGCCATACAAAAGCCAGTTACTTTCTTTCAATCCCAGGTGGGTTCCTTATGCCTTTTCAGTTGGTTGAAGTACTTTTCTCTCTGGCCTAACTTCCTAGTGACTACAGAAACCTGTAAAATTCCAGTTCAGCCAACGCTCTTCTTTCTTCTTCCCTCAGAGCTGTCAAGAAGGATAATCAGGACAGCACATGTTCTAGCAGCCAAGAGAATACTGTTTGCAAAGATGGAGAGAAGAGCTCTGGCAAATGCTGCCAACATCTCAAGGAAGGTAAGACCTTAGTATTGATCACTGGATTTGGCAATGTGGAAGTTACTGATGAAATGAGGACAGAAGTGTGATGAACATAGGTTCAGACTGGAGCCAGCAGCAATAGCTGACGTAGTCAGGAGGTATATGCAGCTTTTGCAAAGAGAATAGCTGGAGAGAAATAGAAGAAAGAAAGTTTGTTAAATCAGAGATAGAGAAGTAAAAGGGAAGATATCCTCGCAGGAAGAGTTGGAGAAGGAAGTTATGCAGTTATGACTTAAGTAGGTCAGAGCAGATGGGCTGGGCAAAGACCCGCCCTGGAGGCCGGTTTGGGGGGACTTAGTGCAATTTCAGTATTTGCAGGGAAGAGAAACACTTGTGCATACAAATAAGTGGGTGGGTGATGGCTTTGGTTACTTACAGAAGAGGCAAAATTATCTGTTATGAATGAGGTATTGGAATTTAAACAAAAAAGAGAAGGCAAGGATTAGTTGCACAGGACGAGTGAGGACATCTGAAGGAATTGCTGGGCAATGCTAGTCACCCTTTTCATATTCTCAGTCTTTCGTCTGAATTGACACCATGGGTGCATTTCCTCTAGACATCCATATCTGCTCAGGCACAGAGATTGCAGGATGCTGAGTTTATCCAGTCAAGTGTTAATTGGTATAGTTCAAAGGAAGCAAGGAATTTGGGAACAGATGTGACCTGGATAGTAACAGGAGTGAGGCTGAAGGTTCCATTAATTGATAATTGTTGGATAGAGGGACTGTGGGTATTAGGATATAGGAATTTGAGCTAAAAATAATATTAATAGTGACTAGTCAGAAAAGTAAAGAGCTGAGGTCATGGAATATTTTATATATAAAACCAAAAGACATATTCATGGAAATGAGTGGTCAAGCATGAGTGTCTGTGTGTGCACTCTATACATAGATCATTGCCTCTTCCAAAAATTGAAATAGGAGACACTGAAAAGCATCAGCAGCAGGAACACAGAACTCACCAAGAAGCTAGAGAGGAAGAGGATTAGAAAGTATGAAAGTATCTTTATCTTTAAAGATAACGAGGAGTAACCTTGTCAGTGCTGGGGGCAGTGACAGACGGAAGCATAGATGAGCCCAGTTCCCTAAGCATGATGGGCAGATCCACCCTAACATGGTCCCCTAGGTGTTTGATGTCAGCAAGTGGGTGGTGAAGAATCATTGCTTTTAATTCTCAAAATTATGTTTAGATTTTCATAACTATGTTAGAAAAGAGAGAGAGAAGGAAGAATGTGTCATGATGATAGTTCAGTTACCACAATCCAATTAATTTAGTTAATAGTTAATTTCAAAGTAAGCAGTCTCTGTGCTTCTCTAAGGTTTTTTTTTTTTCTAATTATAAGTATTTTTGTAACAATACTAAGATTTTGTTTGTTGTTATTTGCTCTAGTCAAGATTTCTGCAAGCTGTATGGAATGAACACTGAGTGCAAAAGCAAAAGCAGAAATCCATCTTCTGCCCAGGGAGGAAGAGCCCAGAGAACCAGATGCTGGAAAACCAGGCCATGCCCTTGCTGTATTTTATCTGTCCTATAAAAGATATTTTTCACATAAAATTATTGTTTGCGTTAACTTACAGTGGGACAATTCTTCTAATTTAAATCAAATTATCAATTTGTTTTAATTTAGACTATGTTAGAATGAACATACATGTATATACATATATACATATACCAGTACTTAAAAGGTCCTTGTCACCATAAACTTTAAGAACTTCTGACTTTTGCCACATACTGGAAGATGAAGGTTTCCACAAGGAAAGGAAAGGTCACTTCTAGAAGGCTGAGGTAGTACTCTACAGGGACTTCAGATTGGTGGGACCTGGAAGCAAGATCACCTCTCAGTGGCTGTGGCTGGGGATATGTGTTGTAGAAAAGGTATCAAAATGTCCTTTTGTCCTCAGCAGCTCTTTTAACCTGGAACATCATGAAGAGTATTCATTCTATAAGTAATTATTATGAAAAATTGAGAAAGAAATGAGTCTAAGTTAAAAAATGGTGTCTTTTTCCCACCTCAATGAAGGCTGGTTGTTAGAAAGTCTTTGAAGTTTATTTCTCTTCTTTGATTATGAACACAATATGTATCACTATGGAAAATGTAGAGATTTCTGTAAAGTCTTAAAAAACATGATTTTTGCCCGGCAGTAGTGGCATAAACCTTTAATCCCAGCACTTTGGAGGCAGAGGCAGGCGATCTCTGTTAGTTTTAGGACAGGCTGGTCTACAAAGTGAGTTCCAGGACAGTCAGGGTTACACAGAGAAACCCTGTCTCAAAACACCAAAAGCCAAAACCAAACTAAAACAAAACCCAAAATACCTCATGAATTTTATTTTCCAGAATGAATGAGTTAACATACACATTTATTTACTTGCTATTTCAAACAAACATAATCATGCTTATAATTAAAGTGATTACTTTATGCCTGTTGTAGTTATTAACTCTTTTGATGATTGTGTTCCGGTTTGATAATCATTTGGCCTTATTATGTACATGGAATAAAAATACTATATGAATTATACAAATAAATTTAAACTGCAATTGTACATGACCAGCTGTCCCACATTATCATTTTTATATTTAATTTGTAGCACATCCTTCCCAAAATATTAATTTATTTTACAAATATTCACTCCTGAAAAAAAAACACAACAAAAAGTCCAAGCAACAAACTGACACAAAAAACCTGTGTCAGTATATGTATATCATTGATTCAAAAATGTTTATTTTATTACTAAAAAATTAATGAGGATATAACTTTCTCCAAAATGATCATACTTTTATTATTCTTGCTATGTTAACTTTATTGACAATTTAAACAAAATTGATGTTTTCTTTCCCTTTTTAACATAATTAAATGAAGTTGGATTTTATTTGGAAAAATTGTAGATGAAAAAGATTATGGAAATAAAGATATCATTGGATAGAAATGATGAAGATAGCTATATTGAAATGTACCGTAAAGCAAGCAAAAATAATAAAATAAAATAAAAATAAAACAGTAGGTTTAATAATAAAAATGGAAAAATAAAAACAAGTCCTGGGAAATATAGCTCAGAACACCTGTAAATGGTGTTTAAGTATTGATAGTTACACCAATAAGCAGAGATGCTGATAAATGTTCAATAAGCACTGCAAAAATATCATGGTTTAAATTTTTTTTTTCCTCAAAAAGCTAGTTTAGCCTGATAAATTGGAAGAAAAGATGTATGGTGCCATCTCGTGGATATTCATATAACTGCATAATATTATGCCACGTCGTTTCCATTGGCAAAAATTAAGCTTCTCCGAAGATTCCAGGAATGTAAATCACTCATTAATAAAATATTTCATACCTGTTCCTTCAACACTAATTTAAGAAATGTCTAATTTTAGTGATGATAAGATGATTGTCAAGTTCTCAGAGATTAAAGTAGCCTGTGTAATTTCAGAAGTTAATGTACAAGAAATTACAGTTCCAGACATTTACATAAACAAGCATGCCAACCTGTCATACTTTTTTTAGTAACACTATGAAACAAAAGAACAATTTGAATAAAATCATGCTGATTGAAAATTCATGTATGGGAGCAGAACCTGCCAGTTATAAGATCTGAATAAAGAACACAATCGGAAAAACCAATTCTCTAGAGGTGCCTCCCCAAGTAGGAGCTACACACAAGTAACCACGGCCACATTGGCCATCTCCACACTGGTTTCTGCCTGCATCTGTCCCAGGCAAACAAACCAAAGTAGCTACATTGGCACAGGAGCAGATGTGCAGAGCAGCCCTTACATTCGAGGAAACAGCCTGCCCTCTCCACCACATGCCCGCTGCAATAGCTCTCTGTCATTAGGTCAGGTACCTCTTCTCCTCATCAGGGCTCCTGGGGCCTTCATTGGAATTTGGGGTGTGCAAGTGAAGTAATGAGGACCATGCATTTCTGATTTGAGTGGAAGCTTCCCATTCGGAAGTTTAAGGTGGCCACGGAGGTGAACTTGAGGTTCAAATAAACCAATGGGAGAGACGGAGTGCAAGGAGCAGCATGCATGAAGAGAACCTGACGTGCCTACCCCACTGTTGCTGTGTTCAGCCCCAATGAACTACTGTCTGACTTCTCAATATCTGCCCAGAGCCCTGCATTTTGCTGAATCATAAGTAAATGCTTTTGATTCCAAAGTGTACTAAATAAATCATCTGAAGAGACAGATCATATCTACATCATTCAGCGGCTATGTCACTTTCATGTCAAGCCTAAATTCTTCTGCATGACCTATGAGATCCCTCATGACCTCTCAGTGTCCCTTGCTTCTGAAGTTTCCCTTTGACCCACACTTCTCCCATATCTCTACGCTCCAGGCAGTAGATGTATTCAGATTCCACTTCTAATGATTGACCAGCCACTTAGTCAGGCTATTTTTTTTTTCCAGAAATTGTCTCTGTCATGGTTCCTTCCTCCATAGCTTCGTTTTACACTTCAGATACAAGTTCAAGCCCCTTATGTCTCTCAGACTTAGTCAGAGTTACTGGTGCCATCCTGTCATTTATTGGGGATGTCCCTAACCCTGTTATAGCTTTGCTGACTCTGCATCAAAAAAAAAAAAAAAAAAAAAGCCTCTTGATGGATGGCTGCTGTCTGTCTCTCTGTTGCCTTGTACTGAACTGGAATATGGTAAGCACCCACACCTGCGTCCAAAGAACTAATGAACGCAGACGGAGACTGTGTCTGCTATTTAAGTGAGAACAAGTTAGGCTTGAGTGGGCTGTCAAATGTTTCCTGGAAAAGGCTGTGTCCCAATTGACCTCATTTCTCCTTCCGCTGGAATTTGTAAATCCTTCCTTCAATTTGAGAGCTGCTGTTTCAGGTTTTGAAATGAGACTCTGACTTTTCAATGTGACTCTTAAGTCAAAGCTAAATGCACATGAATCAGTATAAAGATTATCTATATTTTGTGGACATGGGTGGTCCAGACACCCACAAGGAGATAAATAAATGTTTGAGGTGGGTCCCTCAATGATTTTTCAATGGATGCCAATTTGGCAAGCTTGACTGGGCCCTACCAGTGTGAGGAACCATGATTTTGGTATGATGTTGGGGAATTTGTGGCTTCCATCTGCTGGTTATCTCACAAAATGTAGAGCTGAGAAAAATCACATACTGATTAAATCATAGAATCCCACACTTGGAAGGGACTTTATGAGATGATCGGGCCCGCCTCCTGAAGGTCAATGCATAAATCATCTTGTGCAGATGGCTGTTTAGACTATTTTTAAAGCTCTTTAAGGATGGAGATTACACAGCTTCCCTTGGTAATCTGATCTTCATGGTCAAGAACTTCCCTTTTTAAAAGCTCAGCTTCTCGGTGCAGTTTGGCTCATTTCCTCTTTCTGTCAGCTCACTGTGAATGTAGGGAGAACATGATCAACCTCCCCTGCTAATTATCCCTGGCCCACATCTCACACCCTCGAAACTAATTATTAAGATCTATGCTGTTTCCCTCCTAAGAGACACAGTCACAAATCCTTTATTTTTCAGGAGACTTATGTCCCCTAATCTATTATTTTTTTTATTAAAGTTCCCCCTTCCCCCCGTACAACCTTCCCATAGCTCACTGTATAAAACTAGAAATTGAGCTTCTGTCCATGCCCTGATTAGCTGTCAATGAACAGCAAAGTTCTTTTACCTTGCTGTTTAGATTGCAGTATTTTGGATTTTTTTTGTTTCTCGAGTGGATTTTGTCCTGTAATTAATCTCAAGCTGTGAACTGCTAATTTGTATGTGTCCCATGGGTAATCTGTCTTATTTGTATTGGCTTCTTTCTCAGAACTGCATGTCCTGATCTCCAGAAAATGAAGAGGTTCCTTCCCCTGCCAAACAGATTTTTGCAATTGTGATCAAGGAGCTTGATTTGAGGAGACCATACTGAATTATCCAGGTGAATTCAGTGTAGACACAGCCGAGAAGATTAAATAGAGATAGAAGAGTCTGGTCAGAAAGAAATGAGAGACAGGTTTGAAGATGGACAGGGGGCCATCAACCAGTCACTGCCACCTCCTCACAGCTGGAGAAGTTGTAGCCATTGAATCTTTTGAATTGCTGTGGAGAGCAGGCCCTGCTGCTACCTTGACTTCAGCCAAGGAAAAAATCAGTTTGGCTGGCTTTCCTCCAACCCCCCTTTTTCAGGACTGGGCATTGGAGCTAGGGCTCAATGGCATGTTAGGCAAATGCTCTCCCATGCAGTTTCAGCCTTAGGTCTCTTCTTACCTTTTGAGATAAGGTCTCAGGGACTGGAGAGATGGCTCAGTGGTTAAGAGCACTGTCTGCTCTTCCAGAGGACCCAGGTTCAATTCCCAGCACCCACATGGCAGCTAACAACTGTCTGTAGTTCCAGTTCCAGGCAAACACCAAGGCAAATAAATAAATAAATAAATAAAAGTGTTTAAAAAAAAAAAAGAGATAAGGTCTCAAAGTTGCCCTGTATGGCATTGAATTCATTCCCAGTTGTTCTTGAATTTATATTCCTCCTGCCGAAGCCTCCCTCTTGAAAACTGGGATTACAGATTTACCACTAGATCTGGCTTCATTCTGGCTTGTGATCTGGAGAATTGTAAGAGAATAAATTAGTGTTATGGGAAAGGACAGAGCTGTTGGAAATCTGTTAGAGTCACAGGAGGAAGCAGTGGCCGTTTATGAAGAAACTATGTTTATTTTGAATTTACAGGTTTTATTTTATAGACATTTAGGGGTATCTGAAAGTTTTTTAGTTCTGCCTTTCCACCATAGCAAAAGTAATAGATGTGTACCGTATGATCAATAATCTCACTACTTCTTATAGATTATTTAAGATAGTTCTTCCAGTATGTTTTGTTCATTAAAAGAGTTCCCTGCAGGGCGATGCTCTATGAGCTTGGAATGACCCATCTGTGCCTCACCGGGGCTATGGAAGAGAGATTAGAACGGTCACTTTTCTGGGGCTTCAAGACATGAGCCAGCACAAACATGTGCTCACTGAGCTGACATTTGAGCCACTAGCCCGATTTTAAGGCTGTTTCCTTTCTCCTGGACCTGCCGACCTGCCGTGCCACCGGGTTCTGTGTCTCTAGACAGAGTGCAAAATTGTGAAGCAGATGAATCGCCAAGCACTGTCAAGGGAGATGTGCTTGTTACTATAGATGTGACTTTCTGGGCGAGGGGGATGCCAATTTCCTAGAAATGCCTTGTATTTGTTCCAGATGTCAGACGGAAATGTTTCAAATATAAAAAAAAATAAAATTATAATTGTAAGAAAAGTGAGAGGGATCACTCAAAAACATCTTGAAGGCAGGGAGAAGCCAGCGTTCCCTGTCTTGGCAGGAACCTATGATTTCCCTGGGGAAAAACACTTCAGAGGAGAAAGGATTCTAAATTAGTTCTCAACAGAGCATGGCTTGAACCCTGCTTCTGTCCCACGGAAGTTTCTGTCCTTGCGTTACTGTTAAATAGGATGTTATTACCTGTATAGTTTGATGTGCGAGGCAGGGAGAGACATTTCTTCGTTTCTACGCCACTATTACCTCTCCATTTTCTCTGCTGGAAAGAGAAGAGCACAGTTTTATTTTTAATGTTACCATCCTCGATCCACTCTCTCTATGAGGACCGCCACAGCCAGGGGGATACATCAATTTGTTGTCTCTCTCTCATCTTATACCCACCATACCACATTCAGTCAATAAACACTCATTGGTTTTGCTAATTTGCCACTTTCCTTTTTAAAAATCTGATCAGTTAGTTTAATTTTTTCATCACCATTCACATACAGTTTAAAGATCCACCCCTCACAGTATGCTCCTACATCCCCCTTACACATAAACTGTGTGATGCCCCCCACGCCCCTTCTTTTTTCTTGGCCAATTATTAAAAATTACAATGGGGTGTAATTGTTCTTTGTCCCTCACTTTGTAGTTTTTTCTTTTTCATTATAATTCATTCTTCCTGAGAATTCCTTCATGAAAACAATAGAATCTTACATACACAAACACACCCCTTTGGTTCTTGGGGAAATAGTAGAGGAAGTTCAACTGGGTATCATTTCTTTTCTACATCCAAACCTAAGTCACTGCTTCCTTAGCCATGAACTCTGCTTCTTGTTAAGAGTTTACTCTTTAGAACATGATACCGTTTAGATGCTGAGCCAAAACCCCAAAACTCCACTACCTCATGGTACCCACAGCTTCTCCTCAGCACTATCCCTCACCCCATCTCTTTTGCTTTCTCAATTCAAATCAACATTTTTCTATTGAGTTATTAAGCTTTTTTTTTTTTTTTTTTTTTTTGTCAAAGAAAGGAAAGAAAGAAAAAAGGAAAGAAAAATGTTTGGGGACTTCTTGGGTGAAAAAGACGCAAATGGCTATGGCCTAAACCAATGGTATCCAAGACACAAAAAGATTGTAAGAGAAGCTTCAATGGGCTGGAGAGATGAGTTAAAATACTGAGTCAGTAACAGCTCTAGTGTGTTCCCCTCTCTTAGACTGTAGAGCATGAATGAATGTAGAGGGATGAAATGCAGTCTGTGAAAGCACACGTAACGCTGGGAAGCCATTTACGCTGATGGAGGAGCTGAGGTAGCAAACATTTAACCTGCATTTCCATCTGTGGCTGAAAAATCCATGGATTATTATTAGCATCACTTGGCTATCCTGGACATTTTACTATAATCTCAGAACATAGCAACCTTCCAGCCTCCCTCCCTCGGTCCCTCCCCCTTCCTCTCTCCTTCCTTGTTTTCTTTGTTCTGAAACTTATTATGATACATTTAAAATGCACAAAATGTCTCGTTTTTCCCGTTAGTTATTTACATCAGCTCCTGCCTTCTATCCACTTCTCTTACCACTGATGTCATCATGCTTTGCCAATCTTCTTAAAGTGAATGCCATTATTTTTCAGTGTGCATTTGTCTGATTTCTAGTAAGTGGTGATTTCATTTTCATGTTTTATGGATTCTCTGTTGACTATCTTTGATAATTTTCTTTTAGATTTCTTTTGCTATTAACATAAAGAATTCTCATATCTTGTATTTTAAATGGAACATAAAATTCCTGAAGTTATTAGACTTAGAAAACTGAAGAGTAACAATTTCTAATACATTATCCATTTTCTGGCTGATACTTATGCTGCCCAATCTTAAATATGTAATTCTTCATTATTTACAATTATAGTGCTTTTACTAGCAGAGCAGAAATATTTTTCAACTGTAGAATAAATTGATTTATTCCCATAATGCAATAATATGTACCTATGAAAAAGATTCATTTAGTTATATAAGAATCATAATGAATACATATTTTAAAATATCACATAAATTTAAAAACATTAAATGTTTCCAAAATTAAAACAAGATACTCTACTCAGGGTATAGGCCATTTGTTGAGTACCTGTCTACCATACCGAAGTTCCTGGGTTTTCTATCCAGCATGGCAGAATAAATTAGCTAAAATGTGTACAAAACAGGTAGACTTCTGAAACACATGCTATTTTGTATGTTATTTGGTTTATACTACATATAGGCAGCTTAAATACAGATTGTAAATAGACGACATCAACACTAATTTGAGAATCATTTTATTCCTGAAAGGGGAGGAAGAGAAGCAATAGAGAGTGAATATCTGTTCCGTGCACTCAGCTCTTAGCACTCTGATTGGCAAGATACTGTATCATTACATGGTACCATAATCATCTGTAATATTTTGTTTTCTCTATCATCAAGTGATATTGTAATTATCTGTTATATTTCTGTTTTGAAACCTCTCTTTGTACTTATGCCTTGTTATTATTGTGAAACTAAAAACACATATATCTTCCACCAAAAATTGTGCTTATAGTTATCTTGTATAAACACTGTTATGATTTAAATCACACAAATTAACAGTTATGTGGCAATACAAATTTGAAGGTGATTGGTGTTGAATTCACAACTTTCAGCTTCTACAAAAAGTAAAGCCTCGAGGTTAAGCAAGTATAAAACTTATAGAAATTTCTTTTTTTTTTGATTTTTTATTAATTTTTGAATAAAGTCTCATTTTTTATCCATGTAGCCCCTTGTTCAAACTCCCTTCCCCCTCCCGCCCCTCCCAGTCACTCTCTCTTCTCCCCATCTCCTTATTTCCTCCCCAGCAAGGGCAGGAGGTCCCAAGTTCCAAGGTGGCTTAATTCAGCATCCACTCCAGGCAAGTCCAATTTCCTCATCCTAATATCAAGACTGAGTCAGGTGTTTCTCTGGAAGGAATGGACTCCAAGGTGCTTTGGTTCCCAAGCTGTTCAGTGGTTGTGGTTTGCAGCTTGGACATGCTTTGCTTTTAATTTAAAGTCCACTAATGAGTGAGTATATCTCCTGCTTATCTTTCTGGGATTGTGATACCTCACTCAAAAGAATATTCTCCAAATTCATCCATTTGCCTGCGAATTTTAGGATATCGTTTTTTCTTACTGCTGAGTAGTACTCCATTGTGTAAATGTACCACAGTTTGTTAGTCCATTCTTCAGTTGAGGGGCATCTAGATTGTTTCCAGGTTCTTGCTATTACAAATAATGCAGCTATGAACATAGTTGAGCTAATGTTTTCAAAGTGCAAATGTGCATCTTTAGGGTATATGCCCAATAGTGGTATTGCTGGGTCCTTGAGGAGATTGATTCCCAGTTTTCTGAGAAACAGCCATACTGCATTCCAGAGTGGCTGAAAAAGCTTACACTCCCACCAACAATGAATGAGTGTTCCCCTTGCTCTGCAACCTCTCCAGCATAGGCTGTCGTTTGTGTCTTTAATCTTAGCCATTTTGACAGGTGTAAGATGGTGTCTCAAAGTTGTTTTGATTTGCATTTCTCTGATGACTAAAAATGTTAAGCACTTTTTCAAGTGCCTTTCAGCCATTTGTAATTCTGCTGAGAATTCCCTTTTTAGATCTGAACCCCATTTTTTGTTTGGGTTGTTAAGGGTTTTGAGCTCTAGTTTTTTGTGTTCTCTATATATTTTAGAGATCAGTCCTCTGTCACTTGTAGGATTGGTGAATGCCACTTGTAGGATTGGTGAAAGAAATTTCTTAAGTGTAATTAAAGGAACATACATCTATTGGCCACTTGCCTTTATAGCATTCTAAAATGCATAACTGTTGAAGCATGATACCTTAGCACAGAAGCACCACAGTATTGGGAAATCTGTGTTCTTTCATTCCCATTTCTCCGCTGCAATATTCCAGCTACTCTACTCAGTTTTGAAGGCAAACCCTCAGAGCTACCATTCATTTGCCACATTTTCTTTTATCCTGCTGAATGCAGTCTTGGGCTACCCCAGTAGAGACTGGCAAACACACCCCTCTTGCCAGATCCACATTCACATTCAGCTTGAGATATGTTCTGGTGAGTGTAGTTACACCAGGAAAACTGACAAAAAGCTTCAAATCAGGGTCTCTGCTGTTGTCCGGGAATAGCAGCCTGTTATGCTCACCCCTTGCTCCTCTTCCCCAGATTCCATTTCAGGTCTGCCACTGGTTTCAGTTCCATTGCTACATACTTAGACAAATCACTATTATTTTTTCCTTTCAGTCATCCCATCACTTCAGAAAACAATCTGGTTCCCATTTTCTACTCACATTCCTATCCTCACAGGTAGCCACTATGCTATGCCCAAACCACTAAGTATTTCAGACCATTATTAAACTTTATATAAATAGAATCACACAATGCATGGCATGTTGTGTTTCTCTTCTTTTTGTGACACGGTATTTGTTAGATTTATTCATGTTGTTGCATCTGAGTTTTGTCCTGTTATATATAGATATAGACTCTTTTCTGCTGCTGTTGGACTTCGGGTTGTTTCCAGGTGTGGGCTATAAAGAAACCCACAAAGAGTGTTGTTTTGCATTCATGTATTGTGTGTATGGGGGAGGGGAAGAATCATGTGTCATGGTATACCTGTGGTGGTCAGATGACAACTTGTAGGGTTGGATCTCTCCTCTCACCAAGTGGTTTCTGGGAAACTTAGGTCAACAGGCTTGCTAGCAAGCGCCTTTACCTGCTGAGCTACCTTGCTAGCCCATTTTATGCTTATTTGTTTCTCTATTCTGTTTGTAAACTTTACTCAATCAACCAGTATCCTATGGAGGGTGCGTTAGGTTATTTATTCTTAGTTTTCATAAGGTATATGCTTAAATATCTAACAAAAAGCCCAGTAATTTTCCTAAATCTCCATTTTATACTACCAAGAATGCATGAGTACTCCAGCTGTTCACACTCTGGCCTATTTGTCTAGTTCTTTTGTGTGTTTGGCAAAGTACTATTAAGGTCACCCCCAAAATGCCACACTCACAAGAAATTCCTACAAGCAGGGGTCAGCCACACAATAAAATAGCAGTGCCCCAGAAAGGCACATAGGCTCCCTTTATTACACTGCTAGGGAAATTCTAGGGGCAGTTAGGTCATCTCCAGCAAACATGATTGGCTAAGCAGGCAAGAATTACATTAGTTTTAATTTGGTTGACTGTGGCATTTTACCATGTCAGGAAAAGCCCCAACATGTATCAAAAGGAGGAGGGGTTACAGGATCTGCCTTTTTCTGATTGGTGGCTCTAGTCTGCCAGAACTCAGGAGGCTGCATGGCTGGGGAGTGACCCAGGGAAAAGGCCATGTCCTGCCCTCTCCAGAGAATGGCAAGTGGCAGACCTTGAGTGTGAAAGTGTGGAATCTATTACGATTTTTCTAGTTTTGTGTATATTTATTTTGTAATCATTTTTAAAGAAAAATTTATTCATCTCATTGTCAGGTTTATTGGACATGTAACTTAGTATAGTATATTTTTATTCCCATTGTCTATCTTTAGAGGTGAGCATGTTTGTTACAGTTTTTTTTGGGGGGGGTCTGGTTAGGGGTTTGTTAGCTTATTTATCTATTCAAAAGAAGCAACCTTCAAACCTTCAGCTTTTTTTTTCTTTTTTCATTTATTTATTTGTTATTTGTTTATTTATTTGACAGACTCTCATTATGTACTTGTGCCTGGCCTGGAATTCTGTAGGTAGAGCAGGTTTCTGGCCTGGAACTCACAGAGATCTATCTCAATTTACCTCCTTGAGTGCTGAGATTAAAAGTATACACACCAGATCAGACTTTTGCCATTTCTTATTTCATTATTTCTCATTGCCTTTGTCTTGCTTTTGAGATTTGCCTTCCCTTCTGTTTTTGAATGTTTTCTCTAATTTTGATATAAAAGTTGATAAATACTTTCTTATTTGTATGGGGCCATGCGTGTCACCATGTGTGGGGATGTGTGTGTAGAACCAAACAGACTGCAGGATCTGCTTCTCCCTTTCCGATGCTTTTGTTTCAGGGATGGAGCCCATGTTCTATTGTTCCAGGAAGGAATTCAGCTCCAGCAGTGATTCTCACTCCCTGTTTTCTCATGGTGTATCAACAGACAGTCATGGGCTGAAACATATCAGCGGTGGAACTCCACACAGTCTGCTGGCCAATGGTGTCAGGAAAGGGAAGACTGGCTGTCACCTTTCCACTTCTGTGGCTGTTCTTTGTTTTGTTATTGTTACAGTTGATTTCTCACTGTGACACCACCAGGCCTTTTCTTTCTGGCTGTATGTCATCCAAACTTCAGATTAAATCATAACATCTAAGGACAATAGATATGTTTTTACCAAACTAAGTCCAGTGCAATTTGGATGTCAACAGCATGAATCAGTCCTGTAGTTGTTCATTGTTTCAATATGCTCATGAAGTTTGTCTTCATGGCCTGCTGTTGGGCCGTACTAGCTCATGATTACTTGTTTTCAGTACTTCAGTATCTAACTTCTCCGTGAAACAGATACACCTTGTTTCTTTGTTTCCACTGTTGATCTCTGTATCCTGAGGAATTGTTTACTCTGGAAAACAAAAATATCCTCTTTGTTTCCAATTCCTGGCATATTGGCTCAAAAGGATACCCATTTTCCTGACTTTTAATGCTCTGCATCCTCATCATCATTAAGACTAAGACACTACTCCTTTTCAGATACAGGCTCTAGGTTGGATGGAGTTGGATCTCACTTGGCATCTTGCAGTTCATGCCATCAGGAGCGCAACTCACAATTACTCATCTGGGCCCTCAGAGGCCTCCCATTATTTTTCCCTGAAAGATGACACTAAAAGCTCCTTTGTTATTTAAATTGTTTTAAACTACATTTTAATTAATTTATTTTCCATTTGATTAAATGTGTGCATGCATACTAACACTGACACTCGTGTGGAAGTCAGAAGACAGCTATTCTGTCATTTCTTGCCTTCCATCACACGTGTCCTAAGGATCAATATCAGTTCTTGGGTTTGGCCACAAGCACCTTTACCCACAGAGGCATCTCACCAGCACCTTCTTCACTTCGAAGTACCCTCTTTATCTTCAGCTTCTTTGATGACCCTTTCCTTGCATAAGATCCACACACCCTTCTTTGCAATAGAGTCTGAATACTATAATTTTTCCCAATTTTTAAAAATTTATATCTTTGTGTATAAAATGTCTCTTTTAATAGTTGGTTCAATTTTTTATTTAGTTGTCAGTTTGGATCCTGAAACTGTTATATTTTGGATGGTGTCTGCCTTCCTACTCTGGTTTTTATCTGAAATAGTCGACACTCGTTTGTCCCTGATTTCTCTATTTACAAATTCACCTTCTCTCTGAACTGTCTTGTAGCTTCAAAAGCTGTACCCATAGCACTTCAAGGGCTATTTACAGGCATGGTAGGTGGTAAGTGGTGAAAATTTGGAATCATCCAACACAATTTCCCTATCTGAGTTCAAAAAAGGTAAAGCTTGTGCTTTGTGTTTTGTTGTTTGTTTTATTGGTTATGTCTCTGTTTATGATGGCTCCCAAGCATGGCACTGAATGCAACTATCTGCTCTTAAGCATAACAAGTGGCTGCATTTGTGGATTCATGAAATGACTGGTTTGAAAAGCAGCATGCTAGAAAGTGTCCTTCCATGACAGAAAGCTATCAACAGTGAAGTCCTGTTTCTTGGGATCAAGAAACTGTCAAATTTTTCTTAGTGCTGGCTGTCTTGCAATGTGGAAATGCTGAGCATGAAGGTAAAGAAGGCAGGCTCTACTATAAAGAGGCTGCAGAAGATGTTTTTTAATACCTGCTAAGAGCTATGCAGGAAAAGGGTTATGTGGAAGAGCAGGTTTTAGTGGTGATGAAGCTGGCTTGTTTCCCAAGGAAATTGGCAAAAAAAAAAAAAAAAAAAAAAAAAAAAGAGAAAAATGGTATTTTAGTTGACAAAACAAGAATGTTATCAGAGACTTATGGGAAATTAAATCTGCATCCTGATAAGAGTAATAATGCAGCATTTATTTATTTATTTTTAGAGCACAAATACCACATAGAATGATTATCAAACTGTGTTCTCTATTTTCTTTCTTTCTGGAGGCTTGAATATTTATTTTATGTCCTTCCAGTATACTAAATTGTCTCATGTTTGTAGTACTTTCTCCACTGACACTTTTGTTGTTGTTTTTCAAGATACCTAGATAGATTCTTCAGTAGATGTATTTTCACTATACTCTTTTTGAAAATTGTGTACTTTTCCTTGTTAAGCTATGTTTCCTAACACCTCTAAGACAATATTAAGCAGCAGTCAAAATAACAAGCATCTTTCCTTTGTTTGTGACTCTGTGGGGGATTCTTCCAACGCTTCCACTAACTTTAAGCTTTTAAAAATGTGTTTAATATCTTTAGAAGTATCGGTGGATCATTGTTTATGAAGTGCTGTGAGTTTAATATTGCCCACTGACTTTTGTTACTTGTAGAGATGCTATCACATTATTTTCTTGAATCTATTAATATGATAAATTATATTAAAAGATTTAAAAACAGAAAACCATTTTACATTAACAGCATAATTCTTCCTGGTCATGACATATTTTTAATATTCAGTTGAATTTAGTATTTTAATTTAATTGCATCGATTTTATAAATCAAGTTCATTTAGAAAATTTAAGTACAATTTATTCTCACATGTTGGTATTGTTATAGTACTCATTTCAGAAAATAATTTTTTTTATTCTTACAGTATTCTAGACAAACATGATTATGACTGAGTTATCTAATATTCAAGATTTAGTATCAGTTACTGTTAAAACATTTGGTTTAGAGGCATTTTCATCCTGGATAGCTTCAAACTATGGAATATTTCTGCCTCAGTTTATCATGTGCTGGGACTGCAAGCATGAGGCACAAAGCATAGGGGAGAGGTTTTTATTTTTATTTTTTTCAGTAGAAAATGAACACTTTAGATTGTTCCTCTATATTTGAGGCAATATTAGCAAATTATATTTCCCTATAAAGATTATTTTTCATTCTAAATTTTTAAAAGGAGCTGGAGATCTAGCTCAATTTTAAAGTAGAATCCTGGGTTCCATGTCAAGCTTGTCATAAATCCGGTGCAGTGGCTTACACTTATAATTCAAGCACTGTGGAGATAGGATACAGGAAGATCAAAAGTTCAAGGTCACCCTTAGCTAAACAGGGCATTAAAGGCCAGCCTGAGTTTCAGGAGACTCCATAAAAAAATGTATTGATTACTTGGGACTGGGGTGTAGTTTAGTGTGAAGAGTGCTTCACTGGCTGGCATGAAGCCCCAAGTTTGTTTAAGCACTTGTGTTCTGGGTAAGATGGCACATGCTTTTAAGTGGAGACAGAGACAAGAGGAACCGAAGACCAAGGATGTCCCCAGCTACATAGAATTTGAGTCCAGCCTGGGAAACATGAGATCCCATCTTCAAACAAGACTCAAGTTTTGAAATATACTAATATCAACCTGTTCAAATAAATTCAAAATTTGAAAACAAAAATTTTTTTGATAATTATTTCCCAAATAGTTACTTTTCGTTCAGTATTTTACTCTTCTAAAAAAAAGAAAGAAAGAAAGAAAGAAAAGAAAAGAAAGGAAAAAAGAAAAAGATGGAATGGAGGTTTTAGTCTGTCTCCTCTGATGAGTATTCCCTTCCCTTCAGGGTTAATCACAGGGCTTATTGGTTTTCTGTCTCACTGTTTTGCCTCTGTCTTTATTGACACAGTCATTTTTTCTTTCATTTCTTTTTAGGTTTAGTTTTTTTCCTGGCTCTTTGAAATTTGTTCTTCACTTCATTCTTTTCAAGGGCTGTATAATATTGTTTATTTAAGTGCGCAGGAGCAAAGGCTTTTTAAAGAGATGCTCTTTCTAAGCTATCCTTCATCTCTGTTGTCCTTAGAGAGTACTGAGTACTGTGCCGTTAAGGAGACTTCCTTTTTCTTTTACTCTGTGTGGGGGCAACTTTTACATGTGTTCCATGGATTCTTGCAGAGCATGTGTCTTTTCCTATCGGAATTAGTTGTTCAACCTAGACCTATGAAATCTTACTGGTTACATTGCTTATTTCTTCTGTTTCTTAACTCAGGTCAGAAAGTTTAGGGTTCGATAATTGTGCTATCTCAGATTTTATCTCAAAACTTGCACATAGTTTCTGCTTTATAGATGTGAACAAGGACAATTAGATGCATAGATATTAATAATGATCTAAATTTCCATTATAAACGCCAGCAGTCTCAAAAACAAACAAACAAACTAAAAAAGTCTGGAATATCAGAGGACAGATCCATCTCTCCAGCCTTTGTTTGTCCGGGCATTTTTTGTTTTGTTTTGTGTTGTTTTGCTTGAGACAGAGTTTTCTGTGTAACAGTCCTGGCTGTCCTGGAACTTGCTTTGTAGACCAGGCTGGCCTTGAACTCACAAAGATCCTCCTGCCTCTGCCTTCCAAGTGCTGGTACTAATGGCGTTCACTATCTCTGCCTGGCTTGACTGTGGGTGGATCTGTTCTCTGATATTCCAGATTGGTTTTATTAAATATAAAGCATATCACCGAGTAGCAGCATTTTGATGTGCACACCTGACCCTTCCTTCCTCAGTCTCGTTTCTCTGATGCTGAGACAACTTCTGAGTACTTTTATACTGCCACATATTGACTGATGCACTCAAGTTCTTTTTGCATTATGTGACTTGCTGATTTATTTTCTATTTTACTTTATTATTTGCCTCTAGTTCTTAAGGGCAGATTCATAGTATCCGTGTTTGATTGCTTGCAGTCTTTTGAGCTTGACTCCTGTTAACATTTTTACTGTTTCCTCTTCTTTTTCCTCTAGCCAGTGGTCAGCTTTCATTGTAGCCTACCCCTCTGTTTTTGTCTCAGTGTATTCTGTGTTCTGAAGGCTGTGATCTAACTAGAACATACACAAAGATGCTCTCCAGGGTTTGGAGAGCATTTATTATAAAACAGAATTCTTATAAAAAGCACACATTTCACATGGAGCCTATTATATCACCTGTGGGTACACAGGTGTGCAAGTCAATAATTTGCATGAAAGAACACTTGGTATCGTCATTGAATTGCCTTGAGCTCCTTTGCTAGAACTGTGGAAAATATTGTTCATTATTCCTACAGTTGAATGCCGTCACCATCAACACAGACATCTTCTACTAAACAAACAAGTCTGAAACTGACAGAAACACAACTCTGAGAATGTGGTTATATAGCTTGTGATCCTCCCACTGTGAGATGCTTTGGAAGAGAAAGTGATGGTTTGGGTTTGAAGAAATCAATAGACTAAGGCCATTTTCTGCCTGCACTGAGCCTTAAATGACAATCATTTTAGGATCTTATTATTGCTGAGGCCTCATTGTAAAGCAAACATAGAGAGTTAAAAAAAATGAAGATATGACATGCTTATGTTGCTTTCATTTAATTTTATTTTTCAAATGAAAAACTTGAACCTAAAGAAATTGAATGACTTCTTGAGACCATTCTGTCCCCTCTAACCTCATTTAGATAACTGTGATCTTATGGTTTCTAAGTCAGAAGAAATCTTCTATTATATATCAAAAATGAGTGGTTTTTGAGTGGATATATCAAAAATGTTAAAGGTTTTACTCCAAATCCACAACTGTAGATGAAGTTAAACAAGTGAATTACTAAATTACAAACTTTGGGATTCTATTAGTGTGGAAGTCTTCCACACTGCGGTACTATAGAGATGAAAAGAAGAGGTTGCCGTGGCACTTTACAAGCAGAGGAAAGCTCAGGCAGATCAAACAGCATCAGGCTCAATCCACACACTGGTCATAGGAGAGCTAAGAGAGCAGGGTACGGGACATTGTGGAAGAATCTGAGTCTGCTAGTATCAGGTAGTCAAGTACATAAGTGGGCCAGAGGCAAGTGCCTAGATATGTGATTATACAGACAGGATAAATGAGTATAATCCGTTATGTATTGGGGTGTGCATGTATGTGTAAAGGCACACTATCGAACTGAGAGGCACCTGGTTTTCAAAAGTGGATGTGGCCATTTGGCTCTAGGAAAGATTTGATTTTTGTGTCTAATGCTGTCTGATGACATTTTCATTAAAATGAAACATACTTATTTTCTATGACATTTTGGTTTGTTCAGTGTTAGCATAAAACAGCATAGTTCTGCAAAGTCATTGAAAACATGGAATTGTTTCTTTAGATTAGATTTGAGTAATGGGCCGCCAGCTGAGGGAGAATGAGTGCTTGGAAGGAGGGAGGGACTTATAAGAGAAATGAGACGACAGTAACGAAGGATGAGATTTTTATTTAAATCTATCTTTAATACATCGAAAGCTAAGTGCATTTATGATAAAGGACTCGAAGAAGAAGCTCTCTTTCCAGGTTCACCTCTGGGGCTACCAGGATGTCATGTCTTCTGTTATTACAGTGCAGGTGCCATGGCTGCGATAATTTACAACTTATATCACAGAATAATAATATCACTGCTAAACATGAACAATGTGGGAACTTGAAAATGAAAAGAAAATATGAGAATCCAGAACTTTCATATTGTAAAGTTGTTATTTTACCAACATCCTGGAAATACTTTATTTCAATTTCAATCTTTTGGCCACACAATGCTAAAGGAAAATGTATTCATCCACATGGAAAGTAATGTAGCTTCAGAATATAGCTCTTAAATGTATAGAACTCAAATTTTACATCCCAAGTGACTGGCAGGAGATGTTGTGAACCTGGCTGTGAATGGTGACATACTTATTTCCTATGGAAAAAGCAAAAAGAGTTGTTTAGAATAATTAATTTATTCAGGAGACATTTCAATGTCATTTAATAAAAATCATTTACTAATCTCTTTATCAGTAAATTTCTCAGAAGTTTTACTTGAATCATTTTCATTGAAAGATGATTTGTTTTAAATATAGCAAAATCATACATTTATAAATAATTATGAAAATTTAGATCTAGCTAAAATGACATTTTAATTTAATTTTTAAAATTGTGCCCTTATTATTTTATTTCCTGTTTATTTTTTTTTTCAGTGCTGGAGACTGAGTTGAGGATATGCTAGGCAAGCACTGTACCACTAAGCTACATCCTTGCACACAGCTTTGCTTTTAAATTAGGTAAATAATGCCACATACAATGACACTTTACCCATGTGTCAAAATTATAGCATTTTAATGTGTTATTAATATATAATGATTTAATTCTTCTTCATATCTAATTTATATTGATGTTGCTGGTGCTTTATCTATCACTGACACTTAGTGAATGCTTTGTGAATAAATAAGTGGATAGAAACTTCAAGGAAAAGTTAAATATGATGGTGTACTCTTACACGACATCAACATTCCTTATATTTATTACACAAGATGTTTTTGTATACAGGAACAGCTAATGGCTGTATAACCTATACATTTATGAAAATTTTGATACATTTGAGAATTAACTTAAAAGTGCTTACTTGTCAGTGATTTTGGTTTGAATCAACCAATTGATGAAGTCCCTGGTGGCAAGATTATCGAGAATCGTGTTCATCTCATCAGAGAAGGAACCATCCGCATGTCTGCGGCCGAGTTCTTCAACAATGGTGACTTCTTCTGGGAAGCTAAGAAAGGGAGGGTTGAAGCCAGTGTTTGCTTTTCTTAAATAAATGTTTGTGAGAGTTGTGGAGAAAACAGTTTGGAGGACTTTGATAAGACCCTTCAGACAAACTCACACAAAGCAGAGACCCTTAAAAGGTAGAGGGTTTTAGATCTTGACCCTGCAACCAGACTTGAGTTTTCAACAATTCTTATTGATTTAAATATTTTATTTAGTTGGCAACACAGGCACTATTATTTAAACCATTCATTTCTTTGAAAGTTAATAGAAATGTATTGTGTCCTATAAAGCCAATGATTACAAAAGCAGCCTTGCAAAATCTAGCAATAATGGATTGAAATTTCATCTGTTGTATTTATTCACTCATTTACCACAGTGGAACTTTTGGTTTGTGTTACAGACTATAGATACCCAACAAGTTGCACCATTGGGTTTGTAGGCATGATGGTTAGGGCAAGTCAGCCTCCTCATTTCAATCTTTCTTAGCAAGAACGTTAAAATGTTCTTAAGTTTTCAGTACAGTTTTTTTATTTTTTAATCATCAAAGGATAGTTTTATGTTTTTCTTTTTAATTCCTCACCAAGAAAAAAACCCATCAGGTAAGAAACCCCAGACTTACTCTCGCCTTCCTCTGCCTTTCACCAGCCAAGCAATGAATTCCTTTGCTGCCTGGCCCTCTAAGTAAGAGCTCACATCGCTGGTAAAGGTCCCTTCAGCATGCCTCTCAAACTCATCGTGACGTTTGGCAATGTTGTTCCTGAAAGGATGTAGAAGTTAAATAGGACCTTTGTCCCTTTGGCAGTGTGGTCCTCCCTGATAAGTAGTGGGAACTTCAGGCTAGGACGGAATAGTGAGATGACCAAGGAGTTCATGAGGTCAGGGTGGCTAGATGATTCTTAAGAAGTTACATCAATGACCTGGATTAAAAATTAGTAGGAAAAGGCTAATGATGTTGGTTGTTAAAGCTTCATGTAGGTTTTACTTTATCTTCAGTACAGGCAGGATGTGCACTAGGCCATGCTACTTAAAATTAGAGCAGGGACTTGTTACTAATGACCAACCAGTCAGAGATAGTTAACTAATTCAAAGTAAAGCAAAAGATGATTTTGAATTACTATGAGAAGAATCATATGATAATGAATTAAAGAAAAATACATGAGTCAGTAGGAGAGAAAAAGAGGTAAGCTTTTATCCACTGCAAGTATGTGCAGAGGATCCAGGGGAGCCGGAGTGAGCTGCTTGCAACCCTGGCCATGATGCATCATGCTAGGAAGGTTCATTAGACTAAAAGGCATCTGAGGTTCCTAATGGCCTCATTGTATCATTGCCTCTCTAGAGGATAAGAGTAATTGTTCCTGACTATAAATTTGTGCTTTCTCACTGTTCAGACGCCTTACGTATAGCCATTGGCAGGGACACTGTTGGCCCCAGGCCTGCTCTGACCACTACGGCCATCTTTCTTGCTGCTGGACTCTGCAGTTTAAGGTCATCTGTGCATTGCCACCTCTTCCCCATCACTATTCCTCCCTTTTCATTCCTCTCAGACACATCTATGTCCTTTTCCTGATTTTTCGATTTTTTTTCAGCTACTTGGTATGCATAACTCCCTTTCCCAAGTGGGCCATCCTCCAAAGAAATTGTGAAATTCCACCATCTCTGTGAAACTCTTGTGGATAATTTTCTCCACTAGCCTAGAAGTAGCAAAGCCCCCAACACTCCTCAAACAAAATCCAACATTAAAATGTATGCCTTATGATGGGTTTGTGTTCCTGCTTGCCGCCTTCTCTCTTCGTGCTCTGAAACTAGCTAGGCTGTAATTTTAAATGCGGGCTTTGGATTTTATTCTACAGGAGAAAGAATGCATCTATTTTTGTACTTTACCAATGATCAACTCAGCTACGGGATAATCATAATGTGATCATAGTCATTGGCTTGAACAAAGGCATGTTGAATTTCCTCCAACTTGTAGTAAGAATT
Source organism: Sigmodon hispidus (assembly GCA_004025045.1). NCBI lineage: Eukaryota > Metazoa > Chordata > Mammalia > Rodentia > Cricetidae > Sigmodon > Sigmodon hispidus. The sequence continues at coordinate 180,383 of PVIH01002411.1, forward strand.
AAATTTCCAACCTAGCAGGTCCCCAAGATTTAGCTTCCAGCTTTAAGGTTTTTGTCTTGTTTAAACAAGCAAGTGTTTGTTTAAAATAAAAATTTTGTGTCACATTGGTGTGTGGATAAGAAATTTGAAGAGATAAATTATGAGAGTTGAGATAAAGGGTAGTACCTCCAACCTCAAAATTATGCCAACGGAATAAGCGTATTTGATGAGCATGATAACCTAAGAGTTAGGAGAATTTAATGATATGCATTTATCTACAATATGGGGAACAGGTTTAGACTTACCTGTTCCTCTTTGTGTTCATCAACCACTGAACAAAATCTTGAGCACGGCGGGAGTCCAAGTATTTGCTGTAGTCACTGGTGAATGTGCCCTGTGAATGGCGCTTATCTTCATTTATCTGATCAGGGTCCTCGAGTGTGTCTGTCTTGGAAGCTGGGAATAATCTGCTAGCAACAGTAATTAAGCAGCATAAACAATAGTCCAGGAGCAAGTACCCTAAGGATAGGTACTCCAAAGTAAATACTCCCTGAGTAATACTCTATAAGCAGGCTTATTGAGAAGATCCCTCAGTATAAAATAGAAGGCCTCATGCTGAGTGAGCCTAGTGTTTCTGCAGATATCTTAGACTCTAAGAGACCTGAGAGGGTCCTTAGGGGGACTTCAGCCGCTCATAGGAACAGCTTTAGAGTATTCATAGATACTAGTTCTGAATTCCAGCAACAGGTTTCTCAAATGCTTTCTGAAAGAGGATGAAATAAATCTTTTCAACTAATTAATCTACTCATGATTATGCTAATACAGCAGAGACAAGCAGTGACTTGAATATTTTAAAAGTTTAAGAATCCCAAATCATTTGTTTGGGCAGAAGATCTATGCCCCCAATTTTGTCTTGCACATACTAATGTTAAAAAAAAAATAGCTCAATTGCTTAGTTAGACGGTAGCTAAAGATTGGAGAAAGGGACAAAAAACACCATCTGCTTGTTTGAAAATTCCTGGTGGATATTCCTATGTATCTGGTTGGCATGGTAAATATACAGGAATATCAGTATAATAACCACAAATGATATACTATTTTTACTCAGTGAATTAAAATTACTAAATATTATAGAGGATAAAATATTTCTCTACTGCTCATGGAAATGGCATGAACTTCTAGAACTTTTCTGCAAGGTAAATCAGCAAGAGTTTTATATAAACTTGGGTTTAAATTCACTCACAGTCTTTGACACAATAATCCCATTGCTGGAGATCCACTGCGAAAAGTATTAAGAGATGTGGGGCAAAGTGCTTGTGGACACACCTCGCTTATAATATTCTTTATGGGCAAATTTTTAAAGACTTCTTAAATGACTAATAGAAGATAAAATAAATACCATATATTTATAAGGTAAAAAGTATGCAACTCTTATATATCATATATATAATGAATATTATGATAAAAGAGAAATTTAACAATATAATCTCCAAAGAAAAACATAGCTATATAAGCTGAATGATTTGTATAGTTTATACAGGTAGTGGGGAGGGGCTTGGGGAAAGGGAAGGAAGAAATGGATATAATGCTATTTCAATTAAAAATATATTTTAAAGGAAGGTAACACACCATTTTTATATATTTTAAATTGTTTTCTTTAAGTTGTAGAAATTTGAATACTTAAAAATTTTGTATATTGTTATTTTACATGTTAGACATGTACGCTTTTTATAATTAGCACAGAATGATATTATTTTTAAGGGCATTAACAAAGGAACTTGAGTTGAAATAGTTAAAAACAATGTAGTAGTGTGTGAGAAATGAGTGGAGACAGTACCCTCTGAAGAATCCAAAGGACTGTAGTTTCCCATTTTCATGGTTTACACCCTTTGTTGGTGAATATACACCCTGGTTTGTATTCCAGAAAAGCCAATTTTTATCACCGTTGTGCAATCAAACATTTCAAGACTGTGCAGTCAGGGCATACATCCAAACCACTGAGATCCTAGTCACCAATCACAGTTCTCCAAACTTTATTCTAACCACACTGACAGCTAGGTAGAGTTTCTAGGTAGGTACCTGGTTTTCTCCTCCGTGTCCTGAAGGGGATGCTGCCAGCTGCCCTGTACCAGCATTATAAAAAATCCAGCCACGATGTAAATGTTCTTCATTTTTTCTCCTGCCTGTTGGAACACAGAGTAGGGGGTAGGAGGATGACAGAGGAGCAGGCAGTCTAAATTAGTTCACTTTGGACTAAGTAAATATTACCTACCTAAAAGGTAAACCTATCAATTTTATTCTCTGTATCGTTCTAATTCCACCTTAACTTCAAGTAGAATATATCTCTCCCTGAATTTTGATAAGCAAAAAAATAACACAAAGGATATGTTATACTATTAGGTTTTTCCATTAATGTAGGACAGTTCTGTTAATGTTTAGAAGGCTCATTTCCAGACTTGAAATAAAAGTGTCCACAATAAACATTTAAAATACCCTCTGAGAATGATATGCTGCATATGGTTAGCATGAGTGGCACCTCATCCAGAATACCAACCCCCTCACTATCAGTCTGGCTTTCAATTAATCGTCCTTCACTTCCAAGCATTTACATTATACTGCATTTCAACCATCTTAAAGCTGCCTCGGGCTACAACTTGGCATACCAGCTGTCGGTTCAGATGTATTATTCATTTATATTTTAAATAGTGTAACTTGGTCTAGACTTTGTAATTATAAAGCGGCCAACAGATTTGAGGTATTTTAGGGTGCTTTGACCTGTTCTAAATTAAAGGAAAAAATCATTTTAAAGACAAGCAATTTGCAATAAGAACTAATGCTCCTGGCAACTGGAACAATCACAACTAAGAAATTAAAGATTAGTATCCTAGGGAAAATTAGTGCTTGCTTTTGAAGTCCCAGAAGTCCCTGGGTTGTCTGGTAATTAGACTCAGCCTAGGAAATGACATCTCCTATTAATGACTCTATAGGTCTATCTGTACAATACACCTGGTTTCTTGTCTTTTAGTCAAAAACAGAAACCCTGTGAAACCATAGGATACTAAGCCTGATGATGAGGATGGAGACCCACATGAATGAGTCTCCATGACCCACAGAAAACAGTGAGCTCCTCTGTTTTCTGAATTGAAATCTTGAGTCCACTATGTATAAGGGCTGCTCTCTGTCACTTTCCAACTCCAGCATTTTATTTTTGAGGAATGGGAATTTCAGCCTCAGTTTTATTATGTTTCTCCATAAATAAATTAAATGAGTATTTTTAGCAAATGACATTTGGTTTGGAATAAGGATTTTTACAAATATTATCATTTTAAAACATCAATCTTTTCTTTAGCATCTCAGACATATTTACTATCTGTCTTTGGCAGTAAAACAGATTTTCATACCTGCAGTGGTACTGTTCTGAAATAATAAGCCCTTATAGACTAACCAACCAATTAGATAAAACAATGTAATAGAAATTGTGCATTCATGCTTCCTGATCATCAGCATCAGAGCACTACTTTGACACATTTCTATGCTCTGGTTTAACCAGTTGCCAATCTTTTGCAAGCTTGTTATATTTTAAGGTAATGTCTTCGATTATACCTCTCAATGGTAACATCTTTTTTTATAACATTGAAGAGTTAAAGCAAGCACTTTCCTAATTTAGACCATTGGAAAGCCTCTTGTAAAGACCAAACAATGCCAATTGAGTCCTGGATACATTCTTCAACCCAAAGTATCTGAAGGTTTTGTGATGTCCCTGGTCATGTTTATCAAAGGCAGACTTAGAGCAGCGGACGCTATGAGAACATACGTCTTCTAATGTAACCCAAAGAGTTCTCTTGATATAACTTACTTTTTGAAAGTTAATGAAATTGTGATGAGGCATAATATAATTAAGTTGTTGTTATAATACTATTGTTGATAATTAAATATATTATTTTCATATGAAGATTTTCTTTAATAAGAAATTTGCAGTTGCTTCCCTCTTATAGCTAGTGTAAAGAGAGAGTGTGGTATTTTGAAAAAACAAAGAAAACTTCCACAAATTTTCAATCATTATTAAAAGGAGACTATAACCATAGTACTATATCCTGTGTAAAAATCTTTTAAAAATAATCTTAGATGTAGGAAAGAAGAGATTGTATTATTTTACTTAATTATAGTGATTTTGTAGGGTACATAAATGCCCTACTTGCTTGTCCCCTTTTATAAGGAGTCCCTATAGTGTATTGAAACATGATCTGCTTGATGGCTGACTCCACAGTTGGCATTTGTGAGTTAGAGCTTTACTTTTATGAAGTCAAATAGGTGCTTTGGAATATCTCATTTTTCTTTCTAAAGAGCTGCACAAGATTCTATTATAGATGTAGCTACTTTGAATTTTATCTACAACTGTTGGTTCTTAATATGGTGTGAAAAGTTGTTAGTTTGTAACTTATATGAAGAAATCCCCAGATATCAAGGATGCTTGTTCTCTGTACCAAGGATACTAGCTTTTATTTACAAAAGATTGATGTATAGGCCTTGATATTTTGAAACATTCATTAGAAATTTAAATATATGAAAGATGATATTGAATATCTTCTTTTAGAAAACAAGAACTTTTAATTGATAAAAAATTGTTGTTGTAGTCTCGTAACACATACAATTAAAAAGCCCCTTCTGTTCAACATAGTATATGCATCTATCAAATCCAAGGACAAAATATTTATTTTTCAAAGTGCTAACTTATTTGAACATGTTTTTCTTATTGTAATAGTGTATTTTCTTGAATCTTTTTCTTTCTATTTTATGACTGCATTACATTATTTCTCTAAGTAATATGAATTCATTATGTTAAAGTAGGTATAAATCTAGTCAATAACATTTTATTCTAAAATGTGTCCCTTCATATTCCTATCATCAATACAGTAAAAGATGAAAAAGCAGTATTTTAATTCCCAATACTTTAAAATACTTGAAGTCTCAGCCCCCTCCGAACAGGTTTTACTTCATGGTGCCTCTTACCTTGTGTGGCTGAGCTGAGCGCAGGTGCAAATCTCTGGAGCCCACTTGGGAACTTTGGATGTGTTCTGTGCCCAAGCTCTGCACTTCTGCACTAGGGAGCTCTGCTTTTATATCTTCTCCAGGCTGTTTAGCCTCACAGATATTATGCTGACAATATAAATTTCTCATCTGTAAATAATGGGGTTTTGTTCAAATGATTTCACTCGCCCACTCAGTTTACTCATCTGCATTCTACGCTGATACGAGGCTGAGATCTCAGAGTCCCGGAAACTTTCTTGTTTACTTTTGTGCCTCTCTGTTTGGGAATGGAAAGGGCAGTTTGGAAATCTACCCTCCAATCTCGGTCAAGCATGAAAAACCACTTACCTTTAGCAAAGTGAATTTTGACGTCAAATGAGCCGAATCTCATTGGAGGGTCTTGTAGTCCCTTGATTTGCTATTTGGCCATCATGAGGTTCCGAATAACTGATTGATCATTCATCTTGGCAAACAAATCACTCACCAGCAGCATGTATCAGCAAACCATTCATCCACATTATATGGAATGAATTTATATTCTTTTGTGGAGAGCTTTTAAATGTCAATTAAAGTATAATGAGTGCCATATTAATGAGACACAGGAGAATGTAAAATGAAAATACCCAAGTTACATGGTGTTGATAGCAGAGGGTCTAGTGGTTCTTTTCCATCCTGTGAAAATGTTTTAAATCTCATTTTATTGAGAAGGGGTGAGGTACTAGAATACAAAAGAAAGATATTGAGAGAAAGCTGTTGAGATGGGAAGCATGCTGTTACAGTTTCTAACTTCCGACATGTATATAGGTCCTTACTAATTATAGTACATAGCAGATACAATTCTGGTCATTTCAACAGCAGGAAATAGAAAATGGAAAATAATCAGGATGTTCTAACAGACAGCATGAAACTCCTATGATCAGAAATAGATTTTCCTTCTGCTGCCATCAATAAGCTGTGTGACTTTGGCCAGGCTAGACATTCTCTTTGTCAGTCTATTGCTGACTTGTAAGAGAGTGTGGCCTAAGCATTTCTTTAATGTGAAACTCATATTCTATATGACAGTATCATCATAGCACTTCCCAACTAGATCACAGTATCCAGATGTGTCAACTGGATATCCTAAAAAAATGATATCCTAAAATTTGCAGGCAAATGGATGGATTTGGAGAATATCCTCCTGAGCGAGGTATCACAACTGCATGGTATGATTGATGACTTACATGGAAATAGACCATTGAAGCAATTGAAAAAGTACTCTGGATGAACTTAATTCTTCAGTAGGTACATTAAATTAACTGGTGGGAGTAGATATACATTAAGAAATAGCTATCAGTTCCCATATCAGTTAGAAGACTTGACAGAGGAGTTTTGTGCTAGTTAACATTGATGATACATAGTCCTGGTACTTAGAGTGAGGTCCAAGTATCAGCATACATGAGACTCTATTAAAAATGAAATATCTCATGGCCCAGATTTGATTTACAGTATCAGCATCTGCATTTTATTAAGTTCTCCAGGAAATCTATGAACAAATTAAACTGAAAAGCTGGATAGATTATCCATCTCATTGGTGCTTCTGGTGTCTTGATCCAACCAAGCACAGCTCTTGGCAGAACCAGCAGGTGGGGTGAAAGAGCAGAGAATGGTGTCCAGCTCAAGGTCTGGCAGAAGTAACCCGAATGTGATGACAAGCTTGGAAGTGTGGCTCCAGAGGTTTGCACCTGCGCTCAGCTCAGCCACACAAGGTAAGAGGCACCATGAAGTAAAACCTGTTCGGAGGGGGCTGAGACGTCAAGTATTTTAAAGTATTGGGAATTAAAATACTGCTTTTTCATCTTTTACTGTATTGATTATAGGAATATGAAGGGACATTTCTCCCTAAAGATCCAGCAATACCACTACTGGGCATATACCCTAAAGATGCACATTCGCACTCCAAAGGCAATAGCTCAACTATGTTCATAGCAGCGTTATTTGTAATAGCAAGAACCTGGAAACAACCTAGATGTCCCTCAACTGAAGAATGGATTAACAAACTGTGGGATATCTACACAATGGAGTACTACTCAGCAGTAAGAAGAAAGGATATCCTAAAATTTGCAGGCAAATGGATGGATTTGGAGAATATCCTCCTGAGTGAGGTATCACAAACCCAGAAAGATAAGCAAGGGATGTACTCACTCATTAGTGGACTCTAAACAAAACAAAAAACAAAAAACAAACAAACAAAAACAGCAAAGCATGCCCAAGCTGCAAACCACAACCACTGAACAGCTTGGGATCGGAAATACCTTGGACTGACACCTTGGATCCCACTCCCCCTAGAGGAACACCTGACTCAATCTTAATGTTGGGGGGAGAAAACTGGATTTGCCAGGAGTGGAGGCTGAACTAACCAATATTGGGACCGTGGGACCTTGGGACCGCCTGCTCATGGGGGGGATGGGGAGATGTGAAGAAGAGAGAATGACCTGATGTGGTGGGAGGGGGAGGGGACCTTGAATAAGGATATACAAGGATAGAAAATGTGACTTCTTTATTCATAAAAAAAGAAAGCGTGGAATGGTTTAGCACAGATTAAATTGTTCCTTATGACTGCAGCCTCCATGGGTATGACAGTCACTCCTTTATTAAATGTGTTGTCACTTTTTGCTTCTTTTGCTCTTGTCCATTTTCCTCCTCATTTTCTCTTCTCCCAGTTTCTCCCCCTCCAACTACTTCTTCTACTTCCTCCTCCTCCTCCAGATACTGTCAGTACCCATGAGCAGAGAGTTCTGCTGATGATAGAAAGCAAATATGTCACCAAAATCTTGCTAAAACCTTCTCTCAGTATGCCACCACACGCTTCTCTTCTCTCCACTTTGTTTACCTTCTGTAATGTTAGAAGTAACTATTCCAGGTGTTGTGTTTTTGTTTTTTGGGTTTTTTGTTTTATTCCAGGAAATTGCTTTAAGTTTACCTCAAGCTTACTAATTCTGGTTCTCAGAGGTAAGAACACTGGGAAGATGAGCCTTATGATAATCCAGGGCTCTTCTGTATAGTATACTTCTCTTCCCCCAACTGCTAATAGGATCAGATTAGCTCCTCAAAAGGCATTATGTTATGTGACAATATAGGTACTAAGACAATCATTAAACTCAGTTTGAGTGTGCAGATCCAATAGTAACTTTAGCATTAGCCTCTACTTGGCCTTGAATCCAGATCACTGTAATTGTTCAGAAATGAGGCAGAGAAAGTGGTAGGCATGAGTGCAAAAGATTAATATTATATTTATATATGATATTAATTGTAATAATAATAAAAAGTTTGTCTTGAAGTAGAGTAGTTGTGCGTTTGGAAGGGTATTACCTAAAATTGTTCTATTGGAGTAGTTTGGAATACCTTAGGTTGTCAGCAGTATTATGTAATAATAGACATGATTTGCCTTCCTGGAAGGATGGTTTTACTTATCTGTAATAAAATAAATGATTATATTATGAGATATAGTAAAAGATTTTTACACCAGTGTATAAAGCATACAAGGTACATGGTTAGTAAAATTTTAGTGCATTTTTTTCCTGAGGTTTATGATAAAGGACAAATTCCATGTGTTTTCAATCTATGCAGGTACATAGACCTATGTGTTTAGAAGGCCCAATGCTTTCCTTAATCCCTCTGTTTTACTGTCTTGAGATTTTTATTAACAAGGCCCACACTTTCATTTTGTACAAATTATGTAGCTGGTCCTGCTGAGGACTTCACTTCAGCCAGATGTCATGGAGTGTGTGAGGTTGCTGTGCATTGATTTTTAACAGCTCTTGAGGATATTGAGACTGAAATGTTTGGAAATAATTTATAATGCATTCTGGCAGCAAGTGTATAGGAGGGAGGGAGGAAAGTATTGTATTGTTCACAGAATACAATGTGTTATGACCTTTTAGGGGGGACAAGTCGTCAATGTTTAAAAAGTTATCAATGCCTATAGACCTTGGTCCAGCAAGATTAAAACACCATTTTGAAAATTAATTGCACAACTAACATTACATATACTTGTAATGTTGTAGGAAAGGATTTGTTGTACTATTTTGCATAATCACATCATGTTAGCAATTATCTGAGGAGCCATTCATTCAACACAGCACCATTTACAAACAATGCAGGCAGTCTCTATTATCAATGCAGAAAGATTCTAAGAGAGGTTGCTAATTGAAAGAGACAGAAGCACTGAATAACCATATATCAAACTACTTTTTGTGCTACAAGGAGAACAAACATATGTTTATTTACTCATAATTGCATTAAAATTGGAAGAACACACGAGCAAGTGATGAAAATTTGCCTATCTGTAGGATACATTGCAGAACTGTACAGTAATCAGTATTAGGGTACAAAGAAGTCTTCTCAATACATGTCAGTTATTGTTCTTTGACTATGTGGATCAAACTCTTTATAAAACAAGAATAAAATTCAACTTACAAGAAGTAATAGTACAATCACAATAGGAAGAGAAAGGCTTATAATGAATGTTCAAAGAAACTTTATTTATCTTAGTTATTAATTAAAATAATTAAAACACACACTAGCAAGAGAAAGACATAAATTTATACAATTGAATACTATTAAGAAACAAGACACCATCAATGGCTACACACAGATGAATAATATAGACAATGTGCATTGTAAAAGAGGCTGCACACAAAAAAAATAAGTGCCATCTTGCATGGATCCTGACATGTGAATTCAAAAACAAGCAAAACTGAAGTTTTAATAAAGGTGCAAACTGTACCTATTTCTTGGAAGAGTTCAGGAGAAATTATGCTGGATGGAACTTTCTGATGAAAAAATATATTTATTGCAATAATTGTCAAAGGATCCAAGCCATAGTTACTGATTTCAAGTTTAATGTGTATACAAAAGATGTGTAAGGGTTAGGTGGAAGCATGGGTAACATCACAGGCAACACTGGTAATGTTCAGATGGGTGATAAACATATGGGATGTATTATGTGGATCTACTTACATAACATATGTATGACATTTTCCATACCAAACAGTTAAAATAAAACCATGATAGATGCTTGTTAGGAGTGTGATATATGTACTAATTCACCAATTGTTTTGGAAACTGAGAGCTTACCCTCTCAGTTACTGAGTAGAAACGAGGTAAAAAAAACATGAAGTTCAAAGGCACCTGGTGGCAAAGATCCCCATGTGGGTTAGAATGCTCTTCTCCATAGGAAAGGTTTTGTCAAAATAGAATTAAATAATTTTTAAAAAGGCTTAGGTGTGATGTTTGAGGGAAATGTTAGGTCAATTGACTTTCTTTAAAATTTGAGGGTTAACAATCAATAAGTGGGATCTCCTGAAACTGGGAAGCTTCTGCAAAGCCAAGGACACTGTCAATAGGACAAAACGCCAGCCTACAGAATGGGAAAAGATTTTCACCAACCCTACAAGTGACAGAGGACTGATCTCTAAGGTATATAAAGAGCTCAAGAATTTAGAGCCCAAAACCTTGAATAACCCTATCAAAAAATGG
>PVIH01002412.1:0-116095 GCA_004025045.1 Sigmodon hispidus
CACCCCCCACAGAGCCCTGACTCCAGCCCCACACTCCATCACCAGGTCCACACCCCACCACAGAGTCCTGACTCCAGCCCCACACTCCATTAGACATAAGCCTGATCTTTTCACTGTTCTACTTAGCACATTTCATGGCTCTCATCACTTAAAAAGGAAACTTGAGGTCTACAGCATAACAATAAAGACTCTTTATAACCTTGTCCCAGCTCCTTTTCAATTGCTGTTCCCATGAGTCCTATTCATTCAGAAGGCCACATTCCTTCTATCTAAAATATTCTCTCTCACTTTAACCTTCTCTACAAAACAAATTCCTACTCATTTCCACAGATTTAAATATCACCTCATTTTCACAACCTTTTCCTGATTGACTTTTTCTATCCTGAACCAAGGAAGTCCTATGTACTGATTCTTTAAATACTATTTCCGCCATTCACTTCTATGTTATCTGTGGACAATGTCTATGAGCCATGTACCATGTAGGGCACTGGAAAAAAAAAGAATGACTATCAGTGATGTTACCCTTTGATACTCTTCATATAGTACTCACTTCTACATTAGCTGCTGTCCTCAAAATACCTGACTGAACAGCTTAAAATGAAAAATTATTACTATTCAACATCTATACATGTGTGGTACATATGCATGTATGTGAGTATAGGTGTGTTTGAAGGAATATGTGCACATGTGCATGTTGAGATCAGAAGTTAACATCAGTTGTCTTCCTTTATTGTTCTATATCATATATGTTGAAGCAAGGTCTGTAGGTTAAACCAACAGATCACCAGTTTAACCAGTATAGACAGACAGTTTGCTCCATGGATCACCTGTCTCTGCCTCCCAATGGGTGTGCTGCCATATTCACCCAACATTTAAGTAAGTGCTGGATATGTGAATCTGAGTGTTCATATTTGCAAGCAAGTGTTTATCTGCTAAGCCATTTCCCCAGCCCCTGAAGGAGACATTCTTCATTTTTATTGCTTCAGATGATTTAGTTCAGGATTGCTGTGCTTAGGCTAGGCAGCATGGTGGTGTCATGAGCATGTAGTAGAGGGGGCTTTTCACCCTATGCCTTTCAGAAAGCAGAGACAGAGAGAGGCTTACATCAAATCATGCCCTAAAGTCACGCCACCAATGGATTCAGTTTTTAGAATCTTTCAGAATAGTTCTACTAAAAATGAATCTGGATGACAGAAATATTCAAACTATTTTAGTTAGATGTCAATTGCTGTGATAAACCCAATGGCCAAAAACAACTTGAGAGGGAGAGTGTTTATTTGGCTTATACCTCCATATCACAGTCTATCATCAAAGGAAGTATTGGCAGAAACTCAAGATAAAATATAATTAGCTCAGTCTTCCCTCTTATGCCATCTAAGGCTACTTGTCCAGGGGTGACACCACCCTTCAAGAGCTGAGCCATCCCACACCAATCATTAATCAAGAAAATGTCCTAAAGACTTGCCTACAATGCAATCTTTTCTCACCAAAGATTCCCTCTTCCTGGATATGTCTAGATTTATATGAAATTGAGAAAAGACAACCAGTACATTGTAACATTATGGAGTACCCTACCATGTCTCACTCACTCTTACCCTCACCAAACATTGATTATGGTTTGACAAGATGGTTTACAGTATGGTTATTCCTAGGTCTTCCACAACTATTGGTTGTGTTCCTGTTATTTGTGTCTAAACAAATGACACATGAAACTTACGTATGTGTTCAGTGAATATGTAATAAATACCCATTCATCAAAGTAAATGGCTGGTTTATTATGCAATTAATTTCTTGAATTTTCAAACAGAACATAACTAGGTTTTGAGGATTATCTATTCTTTACATATAGTGGCAAAGCAAACCCACACAGCCATCTTCTTGGTCCTTCGTGAAGAAAACAGTAGAGATACGACAGATTCACTTAGATCTTCGATCTCTAGAACCAGATCACACTCCCATAATAACTCTTTCTTGGAAAGATATCTTGAGAGGAAAAAGATGAGGCCAACAAAATGAAAATGAACCAATATAATGTCAGAGTTTAGAGATTACGGGAAATGAAAAAAAAACACATGGAGTTTCAGCATCCTGGATGGGTAAGGAGCTAAACATAGAATCAAAAACACCAGTATTCATGCCCCAATTTTCTACTTTATAATTGGATTGCCTTAGGCAAGTCACTAACTTTTCTGTGCCTGTTCTTCTTCATTTGTAATTTAAGGATAATGACAGCTACCTTATAAGATTACTGAAGGAATCAAATCAGATCTTGAATATAAAATATGGTGTGATTATTAAAAGATAGGCTTCAGGCTCTGGTAGCTATGGTTGAGTCTACTAATTGTATGACTTTAGGCAAGCATCCAAAACTCTTTGGGCCTTAGTTTTTCTGTTAAGAGTATGATTTTATGTTAGCATAAAATGAGATAATGTGTCCAGTATTCAACACAAAACCTTATACAAAGTTAGTATCCAATTAATGATAATTGTTTTACAACTATTAAAAACAAGTAAAATCTCATACACATACAGGATGTCTATCCTTGGGTCTGAGGGGGAAGGTAAGAGTCGGTACCAGGTGCTTTGCTCATGAATAATAAGTCATCCCTGAAGAAGAAAAATAAGATTATATCCATAAAACAAAGCTAAAGAGCTGTTTTTGAAACTTAGAAATACCTAGTAGCTGAAGAATGAGATAGTCATTAAATAGAGAGGTCATCACCTACAAAAATACAGGCAAGGAGAAAAAAAAATCCTGTTATTAAGCCATGAATGAAAGGTATAGGCAGTGTTCTGGGATTATACACAGCTAAGGTTACTGAGGGACTAGGGTTAGACTCCCAAGAGGATATCCAGGCAGAACAAGGCTGATATGGTACATAAGTGCTAAGCATGGACTAAGGAAAAGTGGAAGATCATATTCCCCAAATAAGTTAATATCTCTTTTGGCTCCCAGACCTGGAAGCAAAGAAAAAGAGGGCTTCTGCAATAAGCTGGTCTTTGTTCTTCCCTGAGCAGAAGGCAAAGAGGAACTGAGGGTACATATGATCTTTTGATCACCAAACACAATCTCAAAAGTCTGAGGCAAACAGGATAAGCCCCAGCTGTCCTGTGATGATGGAAACCACATACATTACAAAGCACATTCTCACATATATAAGGGACTTGGGCTACAAATGGGCCACATGAATGAACTTTGAACCAAGGCTTGATGTTACTGCCAATAGCCAACCTCCCTTGAAACAGCTCACAGTTTACTGATATGTCATCTCAAGTGTCCAGCACAAGCATCTTCAGTGTGGCCAAGCTTCAGGCAATGGGATGCACACAAGGCTCAGTACAGTTCTGATACTCTCAAAGAACTCTCTGGGTATATGTGGACTCAGAATCTCTTTTCTCCATTTTCCACAGAAGTAATAAAGAGATACAGCCTCTCGTTCTCTGTTCTTTGCCAAAAGATCTCAATATCCTTTTCTACATCTCTTTGGCTCTTACTTAAAAAGAGACCACCCATCATGTGAAGGTCCCAATTCTAGGGAAGCTTCATTCCCACCACTAAATCTTAACCTAATGGATTTCCCATTGATCTTACTTCAGTCCAGGCATAAAATCCAGAACTACATGCAGTGTAGTTACTCCTTAAAAATATCCTTATAAATCTTGGCCATCGTATTCATTAATTACAGCCCCGCCATGACTCTGGCTGTTAGTTCTGGGTGGTAGCTTCATTTATTCCCACATTAAATGCTTTATTTCCATGGAGCTATTTCAGTCTTGCTCCATTACTTAGCTTCCCACCATTAAACTTCTCCAGGCATGTCATCCAAGCAATTTGTTTAAAAGAAACCCATCCCCACCATACATTTTTAAAATGTAATAAAGCATTCAACTTATTCTTAAACTTTGTAGTAAATGTGATCAGCCAATCACAATCGCTAAATATTTACTGAGTCTTACTATGTCCCGAATGTGATGGAAATAATTTGAGTACATTAGCTCATTTAATTCATATGTGATTCTTTAGACACATTTTACTGCTTTAGTTTTCTAGAGTATTTGAAAGATTAAGAAAGTATCACAGAGTAAGCAGGTAACCACTAAAAGTCAGTTCTGATTGATACCAAACTCACTTAAATTCTTATTTGCAGAACCGTGATGATAATTCCCACACTTTCACTGTTGGCTTCATAAAGCAGGTTATCAAACCCAAACACAGTATTTTGGATTTAAAGAGATCTTTAAAAAGTGATTTAATTTTCTTTTCACATTTAGCAGATGAACTCACGGTCCTCAAGGGCAAGGCAATGTGTCCAGGGTCACAAAGTTCTTAGAGGCAGAGCTGAGTCTGTGCCCCAGGATGCACTATGGGCTATGGGCCACACGGGCACACTATGGCTAGAATGTTCTCTCTCTCTCTCTCTCTCTCTCTCTCTCTCTCTCTCTCTCTCTCTCTCTCTCTCTCTCTCTCTCTCCCCTCCCTCCCTCCCTCTTCCTTCCTCTCTTAGGTCTCCTGCTATCCAAATGTCCTATTATATCAGAATTTGCTTTCCCCTGGGAACAGCTGAGAGAAGAGGGGCCTTTGGAGTGGTGTTAAGTGAATTGAATGTTCCTTCTGCGAATGAAAATGAGAAGCTAATTAGATTCCATAATCACTCTCTTCGATTAAAGCTGCCTTTCCCCCCCTCCAGCCCCTGCACCTCTGACATCCCTCCATTGCGACCTGAAGTATTCCCTACGTAGACTAAATTTGTCTCTTCACACATGTGTCCTGATCAAGAACCCTAATTCATGTTATCCTATAAGCACTAGCAACTCAAGCTGGCCACGTAGGTTTCGAGGCCTGAAATGTTTTGTCCTTCTCACTGAAGAGAGTCAGCAGGGTCTACCATTAAATGGCAAAGCTATGGCTCAGGGGGCACATAGTCAAATATCAAGGATGTCCAATTTCTTGACCAGAGAAGTCAATAGGCTTAGGGTACACCAATAACTGGAAGGGATGCTAGAAGCACTGATGTGTCAGAGGGGCCAACACCTCCTGACTAGAGCTGCTGCTCCACATCTGCATCCAGTAGTGACTACAGATCCCATCTCTCTGACAGAAAACGGGATTCAGGAGAGTAGTGGTGAGGGGTGGTTTTCTCTCTGGCATTTCCAGTCCAGGAAAAGAAACTTGCACTTAGTGTACACTCAGTATTTTCAGGATGGATGAAACTTCTGCTTGGGAGTTCTACTGTTTATTATACACCCCACAATCATGGAGTTCAACTCCTGATCTATTAGAGAGAAGCAATGTGTCTGACTCTCCTCCACTCAAAAGAAGTAAACAAGGATATTGATTTCAACCTCAGGACATTTTCGTCAGCACCAAGGGCCATCTATGTGTTGGAGTGTGATGGAGGGGATCACACATTCATTATCTCCTCTATCACTAGCATCAGTGTGCCATCATGGTACCCTGCAGGCTAGCAAACATTATGCAGTTGTAATTAGAGCTGTGCATAGGCACAATGCTTGTAGGCACCAAGATGTGATGAGAGGGATGGATTAGTAAAGTCCCTGCCATTTATCGTGAATGTCTGAGTTCAGATTCCACATAAACACAGAGCCCTCATGAAAAAACAGGCATGGTAGCATCCACCTGTGAAAGAAAGAGACAGGTAGGTTCCTGAATCTCATTGTAAGTAGCCTACCTGAGTTAGTGAATTTGAGGTTCAGGGAGAGATTATGTCTCCAAAATTAAAGATTGATAATGACAGAAGAAAGACATGAGATATCCACCTCTGCTTCCACACCATGTATGTACACATGAACACACATGCACATACACCCAAATTATCAGCTACATATACCCTCCATCATACACACACACAGAGACACACACAGATAATCAATTCACACACACACACACACACACACAGAGTCATGGGACCTTTAGAAGATCTATTTTATCTCTTGTCTGACCATCTTTAGAAAGAAAGGATTAAACCCACAGTCTCTGAATTCCTTTCAGTTATAAATAGGCTTTGAAACAATAACACAAATTCTATAGATTTCCACCGAGATGGCATTGGAGAGATAGTGAAGCTCAATAGTCAAGTGATGGTATGAAAAGCTAGAGCCCTCTAGTGCAATGGTGCTTTGGATGCTGTTCCTATGGACACACTGATTCCTTATGCCTTCAGAGCACATAGCAGTAACCAGTTGTGCCTACAGAGGATGGGCAGGCTAGTTCTTAAGTTAAACTGACACAGAGTCATTTGAGAAGAGAGAATCTCAATTGAGATTAACCTGTAGGCAGGCGAGTAGGGTGTTTTCTATATTCCTTTTCTTTTTTTTCCTCTCCAATACTCTTTATTATTTTTAATTTCATTTTTAAATTGATTTTACATACCGACCAGTTTCCCTTCCTTCTTCTACTCTGATTCCTTCCCCCACCTCTTTTCTCCCCCCTTCACCCACTCCTCAGAAAGGGTACTTCCCATAGAAGCAAACAAAACATGGCATATCAAATTGAGACAAGACCACTACCCCCCATCAAGGCTGAACATCCCAGCAGGGTATTTTTTTAAAAAAAGAATGATTGAAATGAAAGGGCCCATCCTGTTGCAGGTGGTGCCACCTTCTGGTCCAGATGGTAGAAGGAAATAGCCTAAACATGCCACAAGGAGCCACTCAGTAAGTAATACTCCTTCATGGCTTGTGCGTCACTTCCTGCTTTGAGCTCATGCCCGCTCTGACTTTCCTGGATCATGGATTACAAGCTGTAAGATTAAATAAATCCTTTCCTCTCCAAGTTGCCTCTGATCATAGTGCTTTGTCACAGCTAGAGAAACCCTAACCAAGGCAGAAAAATTGCAAAGGATGGAAATATATACATGCGTGTGCATGAGTGAATAAGTAGACTTTATACATATGTGCATATTAACCTAGCCCAGCCATCACACGTCATTTGTGGATTTAATTTCTGGCAGCCCTATTTCACATTGTACTTTGCTTGTTCTGTACTCACTGAGTCCCCTGAGAAGAAACCCAATTCTGTCCTTCTCCCTTCTCATCACCATGCGGTCTCTCTGCACTTGTGTGCGCACAAGTGCAGGTGAGATTGTAAGTCACTTTGTAAAATGTCAAATGTGATCTTGCCACTCATTAATAACACCTAACTCTGCATTTCTGGGTAAATAACTAAATTGCCACTTTCCGCACGTCATCTCTTCTTGCCTGTGTTGTCGCTATGGTACTTCAAGGGATCAAAATGTGGAAACTTTTAGTTCTTTAAAAATCTAGTCTTCAAAGGGAAAAAATTGACATGATTGCTCAGTGTCATTTTCCCTTACCCAGACTTCAAATTTAAAAATGTAATTTGTTTTTTATTTCCTGGTATCACACATTATAATTGGTTATAATTAGGAATAAATTGCTTCAAGGAATGAGTAAAGCATCCGATTGTGTTAAAAAGAAATGTGCCTTTAATGTCAAGGCATCCAAGAAAATCATACTTATTTGCATTAAGTCCAGAGATCAGTGATATAGGAAATTTGGAAGTTTCCTTAAGGGAGGGCTGAGAGCCAACTGCAAGGGTACTTCAAGGAGAGAAGACAGAGTGCAAACCAAAAGATGGAAGGATTCAGGTTCTTGGGCTGTAACGTAAGACCTAGCTGAAATGAAATCGAATGTCAAGCCTTTTTTCTTAAAAAGTAAGCTGAAACCAGAGGATTTACCAAAGAAGATACTTTGTAATGCTGAAACCTCAAGAAATATTTAAATTAACCAAGAATGTTTTCTGTCTGAAAAGTAGGATTATGGATACAGGTGTCGAAACACACACAAAAATGGAAGAAGCCCCAGTTAATAAGACTCTTTACCATCATGCATGCTTCAGAAGCAAAATTTTGGTTTTGAACCAGAGGTTGTAGCACTTAAGAATGGAGCAGTATGAGAAGAGATAGTGTGGTAGACAGAAGACCACCATGTCTGCATCCACATGTGATGCTGTGAGTGAAAGTGAAATATCAATATTCCCCCCTGTGGCTCCATGCCCCATAAATCCCTGGCTAATAAGGTGTCTATGACAAACCCTCTCTTTAATAACTTCCAGGGTATAATAATTAATAGCATATCCAGCTGGTTGCTGCAATCAGCTATAAATTAAATCAGCTTTCTTGTTTTATGTGTTCTCCAATCCACTGCCCCCAATCCTACCCAATCACATTCCCAGCCCCTCTTAGCCAGTCCTGGAAGAAGCATTTCATTTCATCACTTACCAAGTAACAAGAGGTGGAAGGAAAGAAGGCAAAGAGGATAGGAAAGAAGATCCAAAGAAGATCCATGGCTTCTTGTGTTCATGAGACACAAACACATCACTGTATTGGGTGTGTTATTTGTTCAGGGTGCTGCTTATTCATTCTTGCAATTTCTTACCTCACCTTCTCCACAGACCCAGAGACAGCCATGCAGCTTTCATTTCAGAGTCATGGCTTGAGGGACCATGTTAGGCCAGGCCCTGTGCTAATTACTAGGTACAAGTGGATTAAAACAAGATCATTCCCTGAAGAGGACTCCATTCAAGAAACCTTCAGTAAGGATGGCAAACATGGAGGAGGGGAGCAGACTATTGTGATAAGATTTGACAGGTGCCCCAATGGAAAAACTAAAAAAGAAGACAGAGGTGGGTGAGATAATTGCAATTCAAATGAAAGAAAACCAGGGCAGGATTATAGATGCTAATAGATTTGAAGTTAGAAGCCCATGAAATTTCTTCTTCTTTTAGGCCAGTAAGAGTGTCAATGATGGTGCAAAGCAATTCATTAGTAAGACAAGGTTTCTCCTACAATCCCTCTTCTTCATGCCTTCCTTCTTCTGTGTCCTGTAACAAAGTCTGAAAGCAACCACTGAGTATTGTAAAGCAAAGAGACATACCTGTACTCCCCACAGCTCACCAGTGATCGTATGTCTTTTAATTACCCACTCACCAAATAGTTTCATAGGCGCCTATTAGGAGCCAGGCAAAAATACTATGAAAAGTCTAAAAACAAAGACATACACAGGACATGCATGTTACTTGTGAGGTCACGAATTAGTAAGCTGTTATAAAGGTCAACCACCGACAAGTGGCTAGGATAAAGGCCCAGATGCCAGTTAACAGAATGTGTAGGTCCATTATCCTGGTTTTGCCAATTACTAGCTAGATGACCCTGGACAACTTACTGATCACTCTGTGTCTCAGTTTGTCTGTGTGATGGGGACAATAAAAATTTACCATGTAAGGCTATTAGAAAGATGAAAGGATTCAACAAAGGCTAAAACCATATAGCCCAGGGCCAAGGGATGTACAGGACAAGCAAACAATGCCCAGCACACACTTTTAAGAATACTAATACAAGGATGAATAGAACTAAAGACAATGTGTATTACAGGAAGAGAGGAAGGAAAACTGCATAGTGTCAGAAAAGCTTCTCAGAGGAGGTGGGTTCAGACCTAACAATTAAGAAAAGGATTCAACAAAGAGAGAAGAGGTTGGCTGAAGGGCGATACAGAGATGGTTGATTTGTGCAGCAGACACATACATGTTTGAATAGCAGGGACAAGGCAAGATCCTATCTTAACACACTAGGAAAGCTTCCCGTTGAAGACACCTCCTAGAAAGCCAGTCTCCTGCATGCAACCTTTCACTGTATGCTGAACCAAAAAAAAAAAAAAATGGCCTTGAGACTGAAATCCTGCCTTAGCAAGAGATAGAGAGCCCACACAGCCTGTGTGAGGCTTATCACCTTGTATGGAGCTATCTGTTACAGTTGCAAGTTCTGTTTATGTCTCTCTGTTCTGCTTAAGCATGGCCATCAGTGATCCTCAGGCTAATTCCTCTTTAAGTGTTTCAGGCTGCATAGGGGAGAATTCCAGTGCCCAAATGGTGTGCAACAATCAACCACCATGCACAAACTCCAGAGCAAACAGCTAGTTCGGCACAATGAGAGCCAACATGCTGTCATTCCTCTGCTTTGTACTTTCCTTGCAAATTCCAATACTAGGTGGCCTTAAAAGATATTTTAATTTCTATTCCAGAGCTGACACAGAGGCTGTTATTGCCCTTGTCTATGTGGTCAGACTCTTCCACTGGCACTGCTCACCAGTGCAGAGTTCTCCACGTGGTAACTTGTTTTGTTCACAGTATACTCCAGAAATATTAGAACAAGCAACCATGTGAACTGTAACATTTGATATCTCATGCCATAATAAATCTTCCCTTCTTTAAACTACTTCTTTCACGTATTTTTATCATATTGTTTTGTCAGATTAACACACTATGTATATTATTATACTGACATTTGGCTACTTCGTTGGTTTATATGTTGAACAAGTTACTAAATCCTCCACAAATCTACGGGGTCTCTTTTTTCTTAATTTGTAACAAAGAGACAATAACTGCATTCTTAAGGTAGATGATATAATTAAGAGTCTATGCTCACACAATGCCTGTCAGTATAACTGACAAAATAACAAATATTCACTAACTGATGATTATTGTGCAAACCAATGATAGGGATGCTGTTGATGATAACAATGGTAATAAAAATCATGACAACCACAACGACGACGATGATGATGATAGTAGTTATGGCAATAACATGGAATAAAAAAATCAGAAATTGTCATAAATTTCCTTATTCGGTTTAGCTTTTCCAAAGGATTTTGTCTGTCGAATAATTGACATCTCTTCGTTCAGTTTAGTATTCTCTGTAGGCTCAAAGTGTCACTTTTCAAAGAAATATAGATTAGGCTCATTGTTGATTGCATTAAATGTGTGGGAGACAGACATGTTTGTTCACTCTGAATTCTTAAAATGCCTGGCTCAGACTTCCCAATCATAGACCACATCTCAGAAGACAAGGGCAAACAGCAAAGTGAGCTGGATATGATCAGGTGGGACTATAAATCATGATGAGGGTTGAAATTGAATCAAATGGGGACACCTGCGCACACTATTTCAAAATACAAGCCATGGAGAAATCACAGACTTATGAAATAGTCTAACTTGCTGGCTACCAAGCAACAATTTCTTCTACTCTGCCTGTTGCTTTGGCTACTTCCTCGCTTCCAGAAACAATTTGGAGACTCCTAGCAACATTGTACTGTCACCAGAAGGTTTCTTAATGTAGTAAAAGGCAGTGGAAATTTCTGGGCAGAAAAGTGAATTAGAGAAAGTAGGTGGAGCTATGGTGGGGCATAAATGGTTACTAGAGATAACACTTGACCCTCTGAGCAGGTACTGCACATCTTGTTACTAATTTTTAAGCTTTCTGAATACTAACAATTACTCTCAAAGTCAAAAGAAAAAAAGAGAAGTTAACTTTCCGAGAGATAACCACCAAGCTTAGTTAATGTGAGAAAATTTCTTTTCTTAGTTGGAAAGCAGAATTAATGATTCATGGGGATGATGAAAGAAAGGTCCACTGAACTGTCCTATATCTTAGATGTCATAAAAAATGCAAGGATGCGGGGAGGAAACAGGCAGACATAAAACAGGCAGCAGAGCTTCTGAGAACCTATGTCATAGCTTTATGTACAGCTGACATTGGCTCAGGCCCTAAGGAAATCACAAGACAAGGGGGAAGTAAGGGTAATAAGAGACTTGCAGACTTCCAGCCTGGAATCTGTCCAAAGGTTTCCCATCCCTGCCACTCCTCCCATCAAACATATGCAAATAGAAATGGTAATAAACTCAGATAATGATAGAGTCAGCATTTAAACTCACCATAGAAAGCATAAATTACAGGGGAAGCTGGATACAAAGGCTGGATGCTTATTGTTGTTGGAAGAGGGTATTCTGATTTGCAGGTGTTAGCCACATCTCAAGCCAAGCAGGGTGTTTCACAGGAGGCTTTCTACAAGGAAACAAAATCTAAAGTTGGTCTGTCCTGCTGCAAAGCAGGGAAGATGCTTTAAAAGGCTCAATGGTCTCTTCTATCAACTGGGTGATGCAGCCCAGATGCTGCCTCTGCACCACATCTGCTGAGTCACACAGGTTCCCTTGCTGTTCTATGCAAATGCTTCTCCTGTACTGGATGTTTGTTCCACCACATTCTTCTTCCTCTAGATAAGCATGTGACTCTCTCTTTCAACTGCCTCAGCTCAGTGCTCAAAGGTTCTTTTTGCCCATGAAGCTCTTACACCAGCTGCTCCATTTATTCTAGTTCCCTGTTCCTTATCCTTGTCCTGCCCATAGTATTTATCATCTTTTAATATGCTGTACAAATTTATTTTTGCTACATATGTTACTTATTTATTGATCTTATAGTTTACTACCTGTCTTCTTCCACTAAAACATAAACTCCATGAGAGTAAGAAATTTTGTCATTTTTGCCCACAAATGCTAGGAGTCTAGGACATAAGAGTGCTTATTAATTAAAGTTTCCTAAGCACATAGTTAAAAATGGCCTTCTTGGGAGAAAATACTTTTCAATAGAGGTAGCTGCAATCCCAAGATGCTTAGAGCATTGCTGGCTCTGGCACTGTCTTTCTCAAATCTGTAGTATGTCACTGGCACAGGAAACAGTGCTCCTGCCAATGAGGACAGTACACACGGCTCTGAAGTATATCATCTCCTAAGAATTAAAAGCGAAGCAGACGAGCCCAAAGGCCTGGGGCAAATATATGCCCATTTGATTTATCCTGTACTCACCTAAAGACCTACCTAAAAAGTTATTATTGATTATGACTCTTAGAACTTAGAATGAACTTACATCTTATGCAATTATCTTATTTGATAAATAAGGCATGGTAGATTAAATGGCTTTCCCAGGCTCAAACATCCAATTAGCGGAAGCAATGAAATCAAGCCTGAGGTCTGCTAATTCCCAGTGTGCATATCCTATCATATTACATTTTGTGTGGTTATACTGGGTAAGACTTTTGTGTAGATATTCCATGAATCACTCTGTATAGTTACTTTTAAGGACGTTGTCAGGGATTCATTTTTTAATAGTGCCTAGAGTGTCACTGTTTCAGCACCTCTACAGAATGGACAGCAGCCAGCCCTTTTTCTGTTCAGTCTAAGCCTTAATACACATCTGACTCCCTTCATTTTTATTTATATGATTATCCAGTGCTTCCAACATTTTCCTTAAAGAGGAAGTATTTTTAGAGAATTTTATAAGCCATGCTTGTTTCTCAATAACTTGGATTTGGTAATGATCTAAATAAGTTTTGCAATTCGGGAAACTAAATAGATGCTTTAATACTAAATAAGTATATATATATATATGCATATATATATTTAAACAAATAAAAAGAACTTCCCTTCAGAGTTTATTTTTAAAAAGCATTACAAATTTCCATGAGAGTAATGTGGTACACATTGTCTCTCAATCTAAATTTACCATGAAGCCCTTTACTGTTAGGCAATTCATGGAGCTGATGAAAGCATGTTGGAGAAAAGCGATCTCTACAAGGTGCACATATCTTAGGACAGAAGAAAAAGGAACTATGGGAGGCACTGAAGAAGAAAAGCAGGGACTGAGATAAATACTGAATAAATTGGCAGACTTTGGAGTCCAAGGATACGGAAGCTGTGGCATAGTTTAAAAAAATACAAAGATTAATCAAAAATGTACCAGCCCTTTCAAGATAAAAGGCCCTTTCCCTAGATGTAGGAAATGGAACTTCCCCATAGGATGGCCAGCCACTCATTAGCAGGGCCCAAGACTCTGAGATTCTAACTATAAATCAGCAAGGAGCTGAAATCCATCCATAAGCCTCTGATTTTAGCAGCTTATGCCTTTCCAGAAGAATTACCTTGCCTACAAAATGGCTTCAGCTCAGGGCTGGGAAAATTTTAACAAAATGCATTTAGCTACTATCTGAAGATCTTAAGTCATTGAGCTAAATGCAATATGCTTTTGTTAAAAATCACATTCTATTTGATATTGAGGTTTATTACATACTTTCTCCAATTTTCATTCTCCTTTTATGTAATCTCAGCTGGGCTGATTTGCCTGCATTCTTTCCAGTAAAATCTTATTACTCCCAAGACACAACAGAGCACTACCAACCTTGTACAGAGGGATAGATACATGGCTGCATCTGGATTAGAAAAAGTCTATTTATATCCAAATTAATAGGCAGAATTTAGCATAACACTTGCAATCGTTCTGATCAGAGAATGAAAAAGGATAAAATGCAGTTCCTTTCCCATTCTTCAAACTGTATTGTTTGCCCCACAGTATGCTTGTCACATGGCCTGGAACAGTGTGATCTAGTAATGATAGTTTCGGATGCCACAAAGGAGGGGAAATCCAGCTGCACCAGGGAATATCTCAGATAGCTGGCCCAGCCCTCACCACTGAATATTTCAGGGAATACACACAGGATGCTCCTGGTCTTTTTAAGACATGATTCTTATCAGGACTAAATTTAACACTGGGTCAGGGCCAATCAGAACTTCTTGCCTAACAACTAAAGAAAAAGATAACCTTGAACTCTGCCAAAGGTAAAAAAAAAAGAAAGAAAAGAAAAAGAAAAAGAAAAAAGAAACCCTGAGGTCACAGTAGTCTTTGATTCCATTCCAGTTGGAAAGTCCTTAAGTCTATGTTCAAATCAACCAGACTAGAGTCTCCCAGCCCAGCTGTAAGGAACAGTTAATATTGTCTTTTTTTGAAACTTTAATTGACCAGCATGTATTATCAACTTCATGGGAAATGCTTCCATAGGAGATATTCAAGAGTTAAACATTTGAGCCCTTAAAATGGAAGAGGAGGTGAGCACTTCATAAACATGAAGGGGCAGATTAATGTTAAGATTCCCTCTGCTTCAGTGTTACTGGTGCATAGGTCATACTAGGGGAAACAGTCAAGACCTAGGTGTACCTTCCTAAATTTATATGTAACAAGTTTCATAACTGCATTTTTCACTTTCCTCTTTATCTGCTGAGTCTCGGTGCCAGCAGCAGTAACCTAGGCCTACTTAGTTACTGTGGACAGACAAGAAAATTCTGGATGTGATTACTTAACCCACACACACTTTCACCTTCAAAAGATTCAGCTTAAAGCGAGAAGTGACCATAGGGTGAGTTCTGAGTGTCTGAAAAGAACACCAAAGGCCCTCCCACCATTGTAACAAGAAATAGAGGAAGGTTTTCAGCTCCCTTGCCCCTTTGACTTACACTAACTTTCAACCTTGAGATCTGATAAAACACAATTAAAACATCTGTTTACATACACTGACAGCTAAAGCCAACAACTGACTGAGAGTTAGTTTGCTCCTCTTCAAAAGTTTTTTTATCATAAACTACTATTGAATGAATGGATAAATCCCTGCCAAGGACCAACTGGGCTTACATTCAGGCTTAGGAAGAAAATGAGGGAACCTCATAATCAAAATCTCCTCCAAAATACTTGGACAGCAGCCTTGCAGGGTTCAAAACCACAGCAGTCGACCATGCGCCAAGTTAGTAGAGGAAGCTAAATAAAAGAAACTTTTGATGCATTAAAACATATCAGATAGAAAACATGTAGAAGTTCTTCAGTTTTTAAAGTATGTTTTGTAACATGTCTCCTAAAAATGATATAGGACCTGAGGAGATGGCTTGCCTGGGAAAGCACCTGTGCAAACATGATGGCCTGAATGGGAGCTCTCCCCCACCAAATAAAAGCTGAGCACTGTAAATGTTTCCTGAACTTTTACTCCAGCCCTGGGGATGAGAAACAGTGACAGGTGGATTCCAAGAGCTCCCTGGACTGCTCTAGCCAATTGGTGAGCTTTGTATTCATTGAGAGACTGGCCCTGTCTCAAATAACAATGTGGAAAGCAGTGAAGGATGATACTGTCATTGACTTCTGGTCCCCATACAAACAGATTAACACACACACACATGAATATACTGTAAAAGAGTACACATACTATAAACATACACACACAGGAGAGAGAGAGAGAGAGAGAGAGAGAGAGAGAGAGAGAGAGAGAGAGAGAGAGAGAGAGGCAAGATAATAAAATTCTTGGTTTTTTGTTTTGTTTTTATTTTCCTTTTTATTTTTTTAACAGTCAAATTCTGCTTCATTCAAATAACAAAAGTTAAAATTTGAACATGGTTTTTTAACCCAATTTGCACATCCATGAAACCAGGAGTCCAGAGCATCCCAGACCAGTCATCCTTGTTCCTGGCTACACCAATGCCAATCTGAGGGAACTGGTGGTCTCCACAGTCCTGACCACACTTAGTATCCCTTGTGGTACAGGATCTAAGGTGGTACACTCTACTGTGGTCAGCTAGCCAGGGGCTGAGCTTCCTTATTCCCCCAAGTCTCTATGGCTACTGAAATCATGCTCAGCACAATGCTGGCTACTTGTAATAGCAGTCCCAGTGAGTACCAGTAATCAGGGAGGGAGGGGATAAGTGCCAGGAAATAGGAGGTGCTGTCAAGAGAACAGACAGGAGCCAGAAGAAATGGAGCATATCTTTAATCCCAGCTCTCAAGAGGAAGAGGCACAGGAATCTCCATGAGTTCAAAGCCTGCCTCATCTACACAGAGGTGGACAGATAGCTGGGGTGGGGTTGGGGGCATGAAGCATGTAAAAAGGGAAGGGGGCCAGGGCTCAGATCATAGGGGCAGTGCCTCCTCTTCCTCACCACACCCTTTGACCCATTTTCTCCTCAGGCAAAACCAGGATTGCTCCCAGTGAAATGCAGCCACCCCTAAAATCAAAACAGAGCCATCCTGAACACAAAGGCTGCAAAAGTCCTTGAGGGACTACACAAGAACATTGCTTCTTTTTCTTGAGCTGGTAAAGGGGCACTGGAGAGCACCTTCTCTGGTCAAAAAACTTGGGTCAGGCCAACATCTATGCAGCATAGCCTGCTCTATGTGTGATGGCCATCCAGTGTGGGTAGACTTGGTCTAGAAACACCCTGCTCCAAGAACATCCCTCTTCTATCTGAAGAAAACATCAAGAGGTGACCTCAGGGTGCAGGTGTGGAAAGGACACCACCTGGTAACCACCTCAGCTCCCCAAACCTCATTCCAGGCACCATATCTACATTACTCACAGTATGGGTTCTTGCTGAGGGAATTGTTTTAAAGGAATGATGCTATGGGAAAGGTAAGCCCTGTGAATGGAGATCCAAAGTCAACTCTGACCTGAAAAATTCTGGACTCTGAAAAGACTTTGGGCCACCTCCTAGACCTGGAGCCAAAGGCCCTGTCTCTTCTCCCCAAGCCCCCAGGCTGAATGGGAGATTTTCTAGAATGGGAAAACCATACACTGCACATGAAGGCTAAGTGCTGAGGCTGAGAGCCATGAGGTCTGCATAATGCTGAGGCACCTGGGTGCAGCACTGCTGGGCGCTCCGCACCTGCTGGAAAGAGTGGGCACATGGCACGGTCAGAGGCTGTTTGCTCATGACACTGAGCAGGGGGCAGCAGCAGACAGACAGAAAGTAAGGATCCTGCTCATTTTGAGAGAGAGGCAAGGAGCCCTTCCATTAGGCAGTTCTCCAATGTGGAGCAGGCAGACCTAGATCACTCTAACCAAACAAGCAACCACCGAGTCTGCAAGGCCAAGCTGCCCTGGAGCTTCAATTCACAATAAAAGGAAAGATGTGAGAAGGCTCAAAGGCAGAAGTTTTATTGGAGACCCTTCTATGAGTGGGAAATGATTTTTCAGCTAGAGGATACCCATGGAGGTCCTGGGGAAGCTAAGGAGAAACTGTAGCTGCATTGGAGAATGATTCTACTCATCCAAGATGGGGCACGTTTGACAAGCCCTGATTGATGCGTTTGGCAGAAAGATAGTAAGCCTTTCCTGGGGACAATATGTAGGGACACTGCAGCAGGTCAAGGGCTCTAGACCATGGTCATTTCCACCACAAAAGTGGCCTTCCTCAGAGGCCACCTTTTATTTGTGCCAGAAATGCAGAGAGCTGGGGTATTACTTTCATCTGTTACTCCTGCTCTTCAACTTCAGGAAAGCTCTCTGCCACCAGAAAGTGTGAGATGATCTCTCTCATGGCAGGATTCTTTTCTGGGAAAAACAGACTTGAGGTAAATGCCTCTCTGGCATGCTTTTGCACAAGAAAGCACCTCTGTACCTTGAGGACCTTGTCTCTTGTCCCTTGGGGATGTCTGCTCCAACCCTTTGTCACTGCCCACATTCTAGACCTATGAGATATCTTACCAGGACAGACTAGAATCTCCGTGATTGAGGATGCCCCAAAGCCTTGTCTAGGGCACTGTTCAGAACCACAGGGCCTTTGAGATGGCATAGGGTCCTTGAACCTTCACCACATGATCCTTCTAAACCTCCTGGCTCCCCAGATGGTGTGATAGATGTCATCTGGATGGTGGATTTCTCCTTACAAAGAACTGTCACCACCTCCTTCTTGAGCCCTGGATTGGCATGAGAGCATGTAGGCTCCTGGGCACAGGCATAGATGTGACTAAAGTGTCATCCTGAAGAAGTAAGTCAGGTCTCAGTGCTGAATGGCTGGCTGGGGGTCATACTCTGTAACTGCCACACCATTCACGGCTGTCATCATGAGTGTGTTGAGCACCTCATTGGAGAGCTTTGTCCTCCCATTTGTCCTGATCCTATTTATGGCCCTGAGTCCCTGTTCACAGCAGGAAGTAGAGATGGGTACACTGACCACCACAGCCATGAGCTTGCTCAGTAGAGGAAACCGGCAGTGCTGAGTCAGGGTGTTCTTATACCACATTGAGAATGGAAGGTTCTGGGTAGCTGCTTTCAAGATCAGCCACTCTTCCACCAGTGCTTCCTCACTGTACCCCACGGGGAGGGAACATTCAAAATACCTGGCAAGTCTTAGAATGTCACTGTTCCCAAAGTAGGCCAGTTCAATCCCACTAGGCCAGGCCATGGTGTCTAACACTTCCATATTCTTGAGCTGTTCTGGGCGGTCTGCATCAAACCTCTGCTGACGCTACTCAGCCCCAGTCAGGATCAGTCTTTCCCTGTCTGCCTGGAACCACTGCTCTGCCATCTCTACTCTGTCCAGAAAGATAACATGGAGCTGCCCATCATGAAAGCTGGCATTAAATTCTTCTTCTTTAGGCCCTGGCTGTTGGCAGAGACTCTCCATGCCACATAGGCATGCCCCAGGGTAGAATTCACTTCTGTGACCAGCACAAGCTCCTTCTGACACAGCTCAGACAGAGAGGCTTGTGGATGCTCAGGAAATCCAAAAGGAAGTGACAGAATTTGATGAAATGGAAACCCTTCATCAATTTTAGCATGCCCTTGACTCTCTGACCAAAAAGTTTAGACTACATAGGAATATATCTTCTTAATTATTGCACCAAAGAAGCATCATCCAGACAAAGACAAAACTAAGGAAATAAAATGAAAAACTATATAAAGCTATGTGTGTCCGAAACCTTCAGTCAGCGACTTAAAATTGCCTGGGCATTAAAGATGATTGATAGAAGACCTTTACATTCTCAGACTCATGAAGCTTTGAAACATCTAGTATAATCTTCTAGTGTCTCTGACCAGCAAATAAAACACAAATAGCTCTTTGTAGAATGAATACCTAGGTTATATATGTTAGAGTATAGACACAGCTACAACAAATCAACACAGATAAGTGTGTTCCTGACTTACATAGCCAGGTGTAGGCATTCCTGGCAGGTAAGGTGCTTTTCTCCATTTTGTGACAGGGAGACCCAATTCTATGGCTTTGTTATTCCTTCAGAGCCTCACAGCCTTTTGCACACCTCTGAAGAATAGCTCACATCCTTTCCCTGGTACTGAAGATGCACTAGTATTGTTTTTATTCCACTGATGAAAACCTGTCACGGCCCTGCCTAGGCACAGGGAAAAGGAAAGAACATCAGTGTGAGATCCACTCACTGTGACACATCTGCAGGATGGATAGAAGAACAAGCATGGGTTTGAGATTACATTTTGTCATCTCTGCGAGGGAGAGATGAATCAAAGCTCCTGGGATGAGCTGACTATGGGCAAATATTATCACATGCTTTGTGTGAGTTCACTTAATAGAAGATAAGCAGATTCCAGGAAAAATTATTAAGCACATATTATAACAAAAAATACAACAGTTATGCTTCTTTGACTTCTTCGCTATTCTTGTTTTTAAACTAATTACATCCTTCTGGCATATTCTAAGCTATTCAACATTATAAGGGGACGTCCACAAAAAGCCAGCAAGTACAAGAATTTCAAAAGTTTCCTTACAGATTCATGAAACAACTCTTGGAAAAAATAAATTTTAAAATCATCATGAAATAAGTGAATAGCTATGAACAATCAAGCATGAGTACAAAGCAGTGTGCAATCTATGCACAAATAAAAAAAGATTGTAGAAGCTGACATAATTCCTCAGTTCTTGAATAAAATCCTTACAAGAAATTATTAGGACACACTAGAAGATGACCATTACTACTTTTGAGAGAAGCAGGTAAACACTGTACTTAAGAAAGGAGAAATCTGAGGAGGTAGAATGTTGAAATCCCATCATTGCTACCTCTCACCTTAATCCTCCCCAAGACCAGTGGTAAGGAAGTGTAAACTGAAACCACTGTGGCCACTAGATCCTGAGTCAGAAACCAGAATGGTCAAGACCTAACTCTGTTAGTCAGCTCAACATTGTATGGGTGAACACTGTAGAGTGTTGTGACTCCCAAGGCAAAAGAAAGAACTCAGGGAAGAAATAGGAATAAAACCATATGAGCATCCTTTGATATATTCAAAGGAGAACTGTAATAAGAGAGAAATTGTTAAATAAGAGATTCTTCCCAAGTCTCAGAACATAAAAGCCCTCTGATCTCTCTCTTGATAAATATGATCATGCACTCCACAATGACAGCTGAACCAGAAGTGTAGTTTAAGGCTATAAAGGAGTCAACAGGGTCCTGAACATCATACAAAACTGGAAAAACTCCTATGACCTATTAATGTCACTCTTGTGGTACAATACATAGCTTATGCTTGTGGCAATCCTGGTGAGAAACAAATTCACTGCAAGGCTAATGGCACAAAAGCACAGAATATGCAATTACGTATTAGACAATTCTTGGTGATAAGATACCATGTTCCTGGGATATGTACTTACTATTATCTACCTTTTATCATCACTCCATGTTGTTCTTTATGTTTAAAAAAAGATCATTACAAGTATTATGTTATGCGTACATCTAGCTCATATACCTCATGCTCTGTTTTCTGTGCCTTGGTTATGTCAAGAAGTCATATTCAGCATAAGTACACAACACCTATGTCTATGAAACATACTTTGTAATGTCCACACAGTGACTAAAATCACATAGCAATGAGTTTTACAGAATTCATCAGGTCAGTATCAGTCACTAACTAGCATATGACTAATTACTTAAATAGGTACATCATATATAACAAAGGAGAGAAGTATAAATGCATACAAACATATAAACAATTCTACAAACTACATTATATTATATAAACACACATATGCATATGTGTGTTCATGCACGTGTGTGTGTGTGTGTGTGTGTGTGTGTGCGTGCACACACACACAAGGGCAAACTCTTCTAAAAGAACAAGTGGTGGAGTAGAATGGGATCCTTCCATTCAGACTTCACACAGTGCCCTAAAATACACTCTAGTAAATATGACTATACAATAAATACTACAAAACTCAGAGGCAAAAAGCCACTATTAACAAAGAACAGTCGTGACAACTACAGAAGAGACTTCAGATATTAGAACTTCCAGAATCAGCACTACAGATAACTATTAAGTTGAAATAATAAGAGGAAGAAATTTTAAGACAACTGAGAACCTATTCCATTGATCCATGTGTCTGTTTTGATGCTAGTACCGTGCTATTTTTATTACTATGGCTTTGTAGTGTAACTTGACATCAAAAATACCTCCAGCAGTTTCCTTATTGTTCAGGATGTATTTTATACTATGCTTATCTTTTAAGATTGTTTATTCAATTTTTGTGAAGAGATGTATGAAATGTTGATAGGGTAGTGCATTAAATCTATAGATTGCTTTTGGTAGATAGTCAATTTTCACAACATTAACCCTACCAATTCATGAGCTTCAGAAGTAGTCTATCTTTTAGTATTTTCAATTTCTTTCTTGGGATTTTCAATGCATAGGTTTTTCACTTTCTTGGTTAAATTTACACCAAGGTATTTGAGGCTATTGTGAATGGGATTACTTCTTGATTACTTTCTTGGTGGGTTTGTCATTTACATACAGGACCATATAGAAAGGTATGTGTCTCTCTCTGTGTGTGTATGTGTGTGTTAATTTTGCTTCCTGATACTTTATTGAATGTGTTTAGCAGCTTAGGAGTTTTCTAGTATACATTAAAGAAAACACAATACATTCAATAAATGGCATTGGATAATTCAATGAATGAATAAAACTCGACCTTTGTTTTTCATCCTGCACAAAACTCGACTCCAAATGGTTCAAAAACTTTAGCATAAGAGTGGATACCCTGACAAATGAGAAAGCAGGAAATACACTTGAACTTACAGAAACAGAAAGGCATTTTCTGAATAGAACTTCAGGAACACAAGAGTTAGAACCAACAATTGACAAGTGGGACCACATGAAACTAAAACTTTCTGTATAGGAAAGAATATAATCAATCATTTGAAGGACATACTACAGAATGGGAAAAACCCAGCTGTCCATCTGACAGAGGGTTAGTGTCTAGAATACACAAAGAGTGTAGAAACCTGAATGCCAAGAAATTGAACAGTCCAATTAAAGGATGGGATGTGGAACTATATAGAGATCTTTCAAACAAAGAAACACAAATGGCTGGAAAAAAAAAACATTTTTTAAAATGTTGATCATCTTCAGCCATCAGGGAAATGCAAATCTAAACCATCTGAGATTTTATTCTTACTAAAGTCAGAATTTCTGTGATAAAAGCAAAACCAAAAACCAATTGACAACAAGTGGTAGATGTGAGGAAGGCAGAAATGAGCTCCCTGTTTGTGTGAGCACAAACTGGCACCGACACTGTAGAAATCAATATCAAGTTTTCTCAAAAATCTAGAAATAGATATACCATATGATTCAGCTATATCAATCCTGGACATACTCCCAAAGGACTCTAAATCCATAACAGAGATACTTGTTCATTTATGGTCATTGCTACACTACCCACAATAACCAGGAAATGGAAACAACCTAGATGTCCATTGACTGACAGATGTGTAAGGGAAATGCAGTATATATATATATATATATATATATATATATATATATATATATATGCAATGGAATATTATTCAAAGAAAAATTTATTTATAAAATATGCAGGTAAATGGATGGAGCTAGAAATAATAACTAGGAGTGAGGTACTCAGATCCGAAAAAGACAAATGCCATTTTCTCTCATACATGTAGGTTGTAACACAAGGTTTCTGGCCTGCCCAGTCCCATAGTTCAGATCTGCCCATTGCTGCTTATCTGGACCAGCAATCCCAAAGTCCCAAAGCAACACACAGATGCGTATATTAATTTCATGCTATTTGGCATATTGCTAGCTAGCTCTTTCATCTTAAATGCAACCCATTTCCATTCATTTGTCCTGCCATGTAGCCCATGGCTTAACTATTTTGATACATGTTTCTTCCTGAGTGGCTGGATCATGTCTCTCTATCTGACTCCACACTCCTTCTCCTACCTAGACTCCTATTTTCTGCCTACTGCTATGGTGTTCACCATGGGCCAAAACAGTCCCTTTATAAAGAACGACATTCACAGCATACAGAAAGACATTCCCATATCAGTAGATAATTGCCATGACTCTTTAAAGATGTATGTTTAAATTGAAGCTTTCACAGAAGTCAGGAAACAAGTTAGAAGCCATGAAGGATGAGCTTTTCATGTTGAGAAGATATAACACAGATGCCACTACGAAGAAATTGGGATAACGAAGCAAGAAGAGTTGCCTGGGCTGAGAGGTGGGAGGACAAAGGAATGGAGGACTAGAGGGAGGGATAAGTAACTCTAAAGAGCATTGGGAAAGCCATGTGGACATGCACTTCTGTAGGATATTTATAAAATATATTCTGTATATTTTAGAAGTTTAAATGGGGTTACCTTATAACAGTAGAACAATACCTCTCCCACACATCATATAATATCAAATAAAAGCCCAAGTGCCAAGTATAGGTTAGCTATTTTTGAATTGTTGATTAGTTGGAGGTCCCATAGAAAGCCCCAAATTTTACACATTATTGCCGTTTCTCTTGGTTAGCCCCCCAGAATTTAGCAAGATCCTATTGCTGAAGGCTGCACATATCTAAGTCATAGAACACGGAGAAATCAAGTTAACACAAACTGGAAAGTTTAATTCCCACTGAGCAGTCTTTTAATAGCACTGCAAGGCACTGTGTATATTACTGGTGCACTCAACAGTCTTATCTAGTTGTGAAGCTGCCAATTATAATAAACAGTAACATGGCAAGGTATGTCCACTGAAGTAATAGTGGCATGGGTGTTATGAAAGTAGCCAATCACTCTCTGATTGAATTCAAAACCTCCTCAACAAGCTAGAACTTATGTCTGGTAGCTTTAATTAGGCTTAAAGCCCATGTTTGGGTAGGTCATATGCCCCAGGAGAGGACCACTATTACTATTCTGCTAGATAAACATAGCATTTAACTGTCTCCTAAGTATTTGCCTTTATACCCATAGATGATTGAAACTTTAAGCCCTCATCAGAGATGCTGATTTTTGTAGTAGATATCAATTAGCACAGTCACTCATAACTGCTTAATATTCAGACACTAAGGAGTGGTCAGTGTTCAGACGTTCTAACTGGAACATCTACATGACAACCTTTTCTCCCAAGGCTCGGAGATCACCATCAGAGACGGTGAAAATACTATATTAAGAGCTAGAGGTAAAAGAAAGAAAGAAAGAAAAAAGGAAAAAAGAAAAAAGAAAGAAAGAAAGAAAGAAAGAAAGAAAGAAAGAAAGAAAGAAAGAGCTAGAAGAAGCAAAACAATGTTGCCTGGACATGACAGGCAAGTCACACATATGAACTCATGGTGGTATAGTATGTATACTATACCTGTATACAAGATTGTATATACAAGACTGTAGTATACAAGACCTGAGCAATATTAATCCATAATCTCAGCATTAGTAGGAGAGTGGTTATGAATCTCCACCCTAGCTGAAGAGCTGTTAACAGCAGGTGGCTGCTACAAGACAGTTTTCTTCATGGACGTGCCTCTAAGAGACTACACATGCTCCAGTAGATGGCCTTGCACCTATACACAGAGACAGCATAAGTCAACGCAGTGGGATTAAAGAAGGATTACAGAAAGTTGAGAGGAAATAGCAGTGGGGTCAGGGTAAGAGAGGAACTGGAGTGTGGAGAATAGAGGCATGAATGTAATCAAAACACATTATATATGTGCGTAAAATTTCCAACAAAATAATTAAAAAATAAAGTAACTAAGGAGTCATATACTAAAGGAAATTTAAAGGATGTGCTTTAGAAAGAAATAAAATAGCAAAATGAAATTCTAATGCAGAAATACTTTAAGTACAATAAAAAGTGAACATGTGGATAAATCTGAATAAAAGGTCATTCTATAAAACAATAATAAGGTATATAATTTATGATCCCAGTAAAAGAAAGCTAAAACAAGGGAACATCTACAAGGTGTATAGAGATAACTAGAATTAAACTATTTTATGGTCTCATTATTTTAAAATATTATAAAATATGAATTAACTCTATATTGTATTAAGTACACATTAAAATTTTTAAAGGTGGCCTCAAAAAGGAAGGGTACAAAATAGGAATAAGTGTCTTTCAAACCAATAGACAAAGATAAAGTTAAGGTAATAAATAAAGTAACAAAGGGAAAGGAAAAAAATAACAAAAGTTAAACCAAGAAAAAAGTATGAGGTAAAGGAAACAAGATAAGTCTGAACACATGAATAATTAAAATAGATCAAAAGGGACTGCATAAAAGAAACAGATTGATCAGAATGTGATGTGTGTAAGAGCTACAGCTGAAACATAAAGATGAGCAAAAAGAGTCTAAATATGAAAAGGATAAAAGAAGCAAACAGTAACCTATAGCTGTGTACAAACCAGGCAAAATGGGCTTTCCATAAATAGGCTTTATTAGTGATAATCACTGTTCAATGCTAAAACGATCACTGTCCCAGCAGCTAATAAACTTATATTTGAATATACCCATTAAAATAAAATATCCAGGACAAGCAAATGAAGGACCTAGAGCAGCAGTTCTCAACACGTGAGTTGTAACCTGCTTTGGGCAGCGTGGGGGACTCAAATGATCCTTTCACAGGGGTTTCATATCAGATGTCCTGCATATCAGATATTTACATTACAATTCATAGCAGTAGCAAATTTACAGTTATGAAGTGGCAATAGAATAATTTTATGGTTGAGGGTCCCCTACACTTGAGAAACTATCTTAAAGGGTTGTAGCACTAGGAAGGTTGAGAATAACTGTACTACTGGAAGAAGTCAGGTCTACTATGTTATTGGTAAAATATAACACAAAGATTGTGTCAGTTGATATGCTTTGATCATGTGTTTAACAAGGGCGCACACGTGCGCGCGCACACGCGCGCACACACACACACACACACACACACACACACACACAATGTACCATAAAGAAGGAACAACTCCCAATAAAAATTACAGAATATTTAGAACTGAAGAAAGCAATTTTTCATGGAAGCTTGCAGCACATAGGAAAAGTAACGCTTAGAAGAAAACTGTATAAATTAAAATGTTTTATATAGAAAAAGTCAAGATGCATAGACAGTGAGACTGGTAAGGCACACATCAACCAATATAAAATAAGAAGAGTGGCTTTAAAGAAACCATAAAGAGAGATAAAGTGAGGTAAATAAAAAGCTACTTCAACAAACACCTCACCCAGTTTCCCCAAAGAGATGTCCCAGATGATGGTGACCCACCCATAACCTCAGCATAGTCAACTCATTTTTAGCTATAGTTCTCAGGCATTAACAAGCAACAGAAGATTATCACATATACAGGACAAACTCTGAGGGCCAACAAATGAACAGTGAGAAGGTGGAATTTACATAACAAAAAGACAACACAGAAAGAAAAACATCTTACAATTTAGAGGAGTTATCCTGTACATATGTGAGGAATGGGTGTTTCACAGAAACAGTCATGGGATGCTAGAAAGGAAGAAATACACGAGGAAAACCTCTCAATAGGGACATTTTTAAAAACCAAGGAGGACTTCAAAATAAAGTTAAAGAACATCTCCTATGTCTATATGGGACTGAACTAGGCCCACTGAATGTGGATGACAGTTGTGTGGCTTGTTCTGTTTGTGGGGCCCCTGGCAGTGGGACCAGGATTTTTCCCAGGTGCCTGAACTGGCTTTTTGAAACCCATTCCCTATAGCAGGATGCCTTGCTCAGCCTTGATGCAGGGAAAGGGCTTTGTCCTGCCTTAACTTGGTATGTCAGACTTCGTTGACTCCCCAAGGGAGGCCGTATTCTCTCTGAGGAATGGATGGGGCAGTGGAGGGGGAGCAAGGGAAGGGGGGTAGAGAGGGAGAACTGTGGCTGGTATATAAAATGAAAATAGTTTTAAATAAAAACAAAGACCATCTCCTATAAGATTGAAAGGTAATAGGTTATGACGGGGGAAGGAGTAAACCAAATAAGAGGGTCACTTCAGTATGTCCAGTATTTGAAAAAAAGGGCATTTTACAAACAAAGGCAGCAGAGAAGGTGGGGAGGAGGATGAGGAAGAGAAGAATAAAGAGGAAGAGACAGAAGAAGAAAGAATAAATGAGGGAGGAAAGGAGAAATAAGGAATCAAGATTCATGAGTGACAAATTTCACAACTTACCAAACCGGCAAGGTCCTACACGGTGATGAAACTGCCCACACCGAGGCAAAGTACTCAAAAATTTCAGTCCACTGAAAACCAAATAGTTCTTAAAACTTCCCAAATTAAAGTTAAGCAGGTACAAATATGACCAAGAATACAATGGCTTTAGATGCATCTACAAGAACATATGTAACAAATTGTTG
Organism: Sigmodon hispidus; assembly: GCA_004025045.1. Lineage (NCBI taxonomy): Eukaryota > Metazoa > Chordata > Mammalia > Rodentia > Cricetidae > Sigmodon > Sigmodon hispidus. The sequence goes on from PVIH01002412.1 coordinate 28,056, forward strand.
TGAGGTCTGAAAAATTCTTTGGGAAAATACTTTCTAAATTAGATATGTATACTATCCAAGTTCTAATTAAATGACAAAGTATAGATATTTTCAGGCACAGGAAACTCTTTTTTTTTCTTTTGCCTATTACACACTTTTTTAAAGAAAACTACCAAAGATACTGCCTTGTCAAACTAAGATGTAAAACAAGAGAAATAAATTGCAGAAAAAATAAACCCTTAAAGTAAAGGAAAAAAAAAAAAGTAAAAGGTACCCTGAGAGGATGCAGAATGGAGGATGTAGAGTTGTTCTTGTATAGAGTTCAGACCACAAACTATTTAAATTGGATCACTTTTGAAATGTTTGGACAAATAAAATTTAAGATCCCAAGAAATATCTACAATTCTTCCAAAAAAAAAAAAATGGTAAGAGTTGGTGGGGGCGACCACAGCTGTACTTAAAATCTTACAAGCAGGTTGGGCAAGACTGAGCATAGCAACACCAACAGCACAAACGGTGCAGAGAGCGTGCTTTCACTAACCAAGTAATTATGTTGTAGCCAAAAAGAAATACATACTTTCTAATATCTACACCTGGGAATTTAATCTGAGACATAAGAGAAATGGTCTTTATATGCATAGCCTGTCTTAGGAAAGATAAAATTGGCTGCCTCTGGGAAGTGGAACTTGGTAAAAGAGTTTGAGGAAGAATTTTTTTCAATTTTTAATTTACTCATTTCTTTCTTAGAATTTTGTAGCATATGTAGCCTACCCAAAATGCGTGAATGTGTGTATGTTCTGTGTTTCATCTGATCCAGTAATTTGCTTCTAAGATTTATTCTACTATGCCTCTGCACATATGTAAAATGATTTATGTACAAAGTTCCTTGTTGGTAGAACTGAAAAAATTAGATATATTATATCCTTCAATAAAGCCTTGGTGAAATATATTATATACATTCATATAGAAACATTTTGTAGCCATAGAAAAAAATGAAGTAATTTTTTTCATGACACCAAAAAAATCTACATTAATTGTGAAGTGAGAAGCTTAGGGGCATGACTGTTATGGGAGTAAACAACCCTTTTTTGTTTGTATTTGAGGCCTGATCCACAGACAGGAACTGATGCCAAGTACTAGTTAAAAAAGGAAAAAAAAAAAAAAAAGGAAAAAAAAAAGGCTTTTTCAGCATAGGTTTCCAAGCAATAGTAGAGAGGGTACCTAAACAGGACTTGCCCTATAATCAGATGAATGACCACCCTCATTGTCATCATAGAACCTTCATCCAGCAATGGATAGAGGTGGAAACAGAGATCCATAGCTAAGCATCAGGTTGAGCTAAAGAGAGAGAGAGGAGAGAGTATATGAGCAAAGGGATCAGGATCATAAGGAGGAGACCCACAGAGATGGGTGACAGTAGCTATAGGGAGCTCACTGAATCAGACACAATCGCTGAGGAACCTTCAGGGGAAGGAACTAAACCCTCCAAAGATAGATGACTAACAAATGGCAGGGAGCCTCTTGCAATAGAATCAGACTATGTCCCTGTGCATAAACTGACATCTTGGAGCCCATTCCCTACAGAGGAACACCTAACCCAGCCTTAATATTGGGATAAGGGACTTGGACCTACCTCAGCTGGATATGTCAGGCTGAACTGACCCACCTTGGGACTCCTTGTCCTTGGGGAATGGGTGGGGGGATGTGGTGGGGGGAGGCTGAGGGAGGACTGGGAGGAGCGAAGGGAGTGGGGAGCAGTGGTGTAAACCCAGGCTGAGTGGCCGTAGGGGAAACCCTCTGTTAGTATTTTGCTAAATAGTCATTTGTCAAATTACCTTCTAAATGTTTCTGTTTCTGCCTATAGAACTGTGTGGCTCCCAGTCCTGGGCAGGGGAGCTTCTTTTTGCAGAGGGCAGCTGTCAGGAAGAGTTTCATAAATGGTCAAAGCACTGAGAATAAGTGACCGAAGTTCTCTGCAAGACAGCAAAACACAATCTTAAAAATAAACACACAGGCTCTAAAATAAACAGAAGACAATAACCACAAAAAAAAATTGGGCCAGTAATTTTATGACATTCCAAGGAAACACCAGTAGAAAAGATATTTTATAGCAAATTCTAATAAATATTCAAGTAAATAAAATGTAAGGTAAACAAGGAAAGGATTTTTATCTGCTTTCCTTTGAGCTGTATCTCTAAATCTACAAGTATTAGTACACAGTGAGATCTCAGTTCACTTTGTGTGACTTATATGTGTGGTTAGAAGTTTCTGTTCCAAAAACAACTCCCAAATACCCAGAAGCCACTTTCCAAATAATTGACACAGAGACTTAATATTATAGTAAATGCTGGGACATTGGCTCAAGCATATTACTAACTAGCTTTTATTCTTAAATGAAGTTCTTATCTGTGTTTGGCCATGTAGCTTGGTACCTTTTCTCATTCAGCATTCACATCTTGCTTCCTCTGCCTCTGGCTGGTGATTACTTCTCTGCCTTTCCTCTTCCCAGAATTCTCCTAGTGTGGTTGCCACACCTATACTTACTGCCTGATACTGGCCAATCAGCATTTTATTAAACTAATATGAGTGACAAATCTTTACAGTGCACAAGAGGATCATCCAACAGCAAACACATATTTAATTCTGAAAGTAGATGTCCACAATATATAAAAAAGAACCTAAAGTTTAATTCCACTGATGAATACATTCGGAAAAATAGTAAAGCACTCATGATACATGTTAGAACCTTGTGTGTGTGTGTGTGTGTGTGTGTGTGTGTGTGTGTATGTGTGTGCATATATGCATACTGGATGCATAGATATACCTGTATGCATATACATATATGAAGGGTTGGAAGGGATTTGATAATAATATATTTACTAAATTGGATTTACTTTAAAACTACAAAGATGGCTTTTGATTAGATAATATTTTAATGGCAATACACATTAACAGTTTAACAGTTTAAAAGAGAAAGCTACATGATCACTGTAATACAGAAAAGTCTTTGACAAAGATCAATACTCACCTACAATAAAATCCTTAACAGTACAAATACACTTCTTAAACCAAGTAAATGACATTGTATTGGTTACTTTTTCTGTTACTATGATAAAATACCAGGATCAAGACACCTTAAGAAGGAATCATCTTGGCTCATGGCTTTTGGGGATAAGAGGTTATCCTGGAAGGAAGCCATAGCAGCGGCTTACACCTCCAAAGTGAGAAAAATACAGAGAGACATGGGACAGCCTTTAAGCACCCAGAGCCTGCTTCTGGTAAATTCTCCCAGCAACAAGGAAGTCTTCACCTCCTAAGCCTCTGCCAACAGCACTGCCACCCTGGCACCAACAAATGCAGTTACTTATGGAAGCATCTCTTATTTAAAAGCACTACAAGCCACTTATCAAAATTCTGTAAGAATCAGTGAAAAACGTTAGAATTAACTTCTGTAAAGTAAGAAATAGGACAGGTTACTCTGAAGAAAACAAACAAACAAACAAACAAACTCCAAGAGCAATAGAACCTCTGTTCAGCATTAAAGGAGAAACTATTACACAAATTCTGGTTAGCATATACTGAAAACCCAGACCAGATATTGGGGAAAAGCTGAAATATTAGAGAGAGGAAACAGACCACAGTCAATTCTCACCCAGCCAACTTCTCAGGCCAAACAGGGTAAATGCTATTTTCAAGGGTCCTCAGCCTGACTGCTCATTTCCACAGAATGAATGAATTTCTGCCTTTTCCTGCCATGTATATCTCCCCTGCCCAGCTGTTTCACTTCCAGGTTCAACTCTGCATCATAATCCTAGAGTTAGGATTAAAGGTGTGAGCTACTACTGCTTGATTTTTAGGTCTTGAACTCACAGAAATACAGAAAGATCTCTGTTTCCTGAGTGATGAGATTAACTAAGTGCTGGGATTAAAGGTGTGAGTCATCGCTCTCTGACCTTCTTGGCTTGCCTGTGGGTGATTCTATTCTCTAATATTCCAGGCTGATTTTATTAAACATACAATATATCACTACAAGAGGCCCTAACCAGGATAATAGTATTGAATAAGTTATCTAAAAATCTGAATGAAAGACAAAAAACTGTCTTAATCAATAATGATATGATTATATACAAAAATCACACATAAATTTGTGAGTTATGAGAATTAAGAAAAACCCAGTATCTAGACTAAAATATGTACATATATATCATAGCACAAAGCAGCAATGAAGGGAAATTCATTTTGAATTATATTTAGTAGGTGCTATCAAAATAAAGTGTCTAGAAATAAATCTCAAACTGGGTGATGCTTCCAAAGAGAATTATAAACCTAAAGTGAAAGACAAAAGATAAATCCATAAAAGAGACTTTTACCATAGCCACAGGTAAGGAATAGTATCATCATGAAAGTGGCTGTTCTCATTTATTTTATACAGAAACTAGTGCAGTCTAAAAAAAATCAGCAATTCATCAAGCACTGCTGTGAAACTCCAAAAATCATATGAAAGTATAAAAAAATTCAAAAGCTCAAGAAGGTAAACAAAAAAAGGGCAAGATACCCGATGTCAAGAAAACATTACTATAGCAAGAAACAGGAGTACAAAATTTACTAAATGAAGAAAATTATTAAATGTGGATTCTGTCTGCTTTTAGGAGTACAAAAATGTAGTCTTAGCTAGCACTAGACAATATGTTGCACACACACATGCATACATACATTACACACACACACACACACACACACACACACACACACATTGTGGGGGTGAATACAAATAGCAAACAGAGCCCTAACAAATAGTTAGTTAAATATTAATGGTCCAAATGTAGCAGGTAAGTGATAGACATTGGTAGTGTGGATAGAAAAATATCACCTAACTGTATGCTATTGTAGGAAACTTAAACAACATAGGTAGTCTGAAAGCATATTGTGCTAAATAGTAATTGAGAAATTGAATCATCTGGTTTAAAAGTGTAACAATAAAGAGAAATGTATCGCTTAGAATAAATCATCTAGAATAGTCATATTAACAATATCAGAATGATCATGAATTAAGAACACTTCTTCTTGGACAGACAAATCTATAATTACTGTCAGAAACTGTCAGCATTCTTCCCTTAGCAAATTGTAGAAAAGTCACCAAATATTTTGACCATCAAACAATTGGAATTAATTGGCACTGATAGAGTATTTCAGCCCCAAACAACAGAACATATATTCTTCCCAAATGGGCAAACAACATTCACCTAAATTGACTGGGTAATAACCTGCTACAATAATTCTACTCATATGGAATCCAAAGTTATGCAACTCATACTCATTAAAACATGGTTCATCACTAGAAACAGTATAAGTTATGCTGGTGTAATACAGTTGAGTAATTTTAAATAGAAATAAATTATGCCTGTCCTAGAATGAGGTATAGAAACAAAAAAATAGCATTTAAAAAAGTGAATATCAGATTACTGTTAAGTTTTAATTGTAGTAGATTATCTGAGAAGTAAAACAATGGATATTTGTTTTATATGTATGAATTAAGTATGTATTATATTCTATAGGAATACATGCACATATAGTATACTAAATCTATATCAACAGATATGAAATTTATAAAAATAAATTCAGTATTGTGGTTATCTCTAGGTGATAGAAAGACGTAAGACTGTAAGAAAATACACGTTATTGAAAGTATTTTTTCCTCAGGATGTTGGCTTATTGGCTTATCTATAATTTTGTTTCCTATATTTAAATTACATTTATTTTGTGTATACAAAAATATACAATTCTTGTATGCTTAAACATAAAGAAGAGAAAATGAATAAAAATAAAACTTTTTATTAAAATTATTCATGAGGAGTTGACACATATGGAAGACAAAGATCAAGGTTATAATAATTCAGTGTTCATAAAGAATAGAACATAAGCCAAGCATGGAGGCTCACAGCTGTAATCCTAGCACTCTGGAGGCTGGGGCATAAAGACTGGCATGAGTTCAAGGCTGTCCTGGTCTACATAGTGTGTTTCAGGCCATGTGGGATCCTGTCTCTAAAAACTTCAGAAAGAAAAAGGAGAAAGAAGAGACATCAAATGATCCAAAACAAATATTGTTAAAACTATTTCATGACTGGAAAGACTTTATTGCTTAAGCCACCATATTCTTTGTTTGTAGGATGTAGAGAAACCTATCTGGGCCTGAGCTGGAAAACCTATCTGAGCCTCTCTATGGCTAGCTTTCATATTCATAGTTCTGCTGAAAAAAAGTCAATAGTCTTACATTATGTATCTGTGGACCCTGAATGCTACATTACTGACCTAATAGCCAATAAATGTCCACTAGTGAAATAGTGACATGACTGTTACAGGGTCACCAACCACTTTCAGGTTGGATTTGAGAGCTGTTTTACTTCATAAGAAGGAATTCATGCCTAGCACTGTAAGCCCGGTTAAAGTCCCTTGAAAAGAGATTGTTGTCCACGATTTTCTTCAAGACAGCTATCAGTATGAGTTGGAGAAGATTCTGTCTATAGTGGAAGTATCATTGTTTTGAAAAACTGGTCTATTGTCAGACTACCTTCTATTTATGTCCCTATCCACAGATTCATTCTGTCTTTAGCTTTAGTGGGAGAAAGCATGTTGCAACAGAGATTCAAAACTGGGCAAAGGTCTAGAAATAAATGACTTCCAAGCACTCAGTCCTAAAGGAGACATCTGTCTGACCTCATCCAAGGCTCAAGGAGCTCACAGAAGGGGGTGGAAGAAGTATATAAGAACCAGGGATAGGGGAGGCATGCTTTAAAGTACTCTTTTCCTGGGAACAAAATGGTCATTATTCTCATGAAATCACAGTGCTCATGGTTATCTGGAGAAGACTGAATACAGCTGGCCTCTTCAATCACACCTGAGGACTGACTCCTTGCCACTTAATGGCTCCTGGGGAAGGGAGAGCCCTTTTCTTCAGTGATATTGCCACTGATTAGTTGCCCATGCACCAGTAATACTCCCCAATCCATGTGTATGGAAACAATTCTAATTAAACTCAATGGGTCACAAAACACAGTAAGTCATGGAAAACAAAAAGCTTTCTGGAAAGGGGAATCTTGGAGGAGAGGAATATTAGGAGTGTGTTGAGGTGTTAATGCCTTTCTATATGCTGTGAATATCATTCTTTAAATAAAGGAACTGTTTCGGCCATGCTAGGCACCGTAGAAGTAGGTGGGGAGGGAAATTGAGGTACAGGTAGGAGGAGGGTGGAGTCGGACAGACTCAATCCAGCTGCTAAAGAAAAACCATGTAAGGAGCCCACGTGAGCCACTGGCCAGGCCATGTGGCCAGACAGATGAATGGAAATGGGTTGAATTAAGATAAAAGAGCTAGCTAGCAATGTGCCTGACACTTAGGCCAAACAGGATGAAATTAATATAAACATCTGAATCATTTTTGGGGGGTGGGGGTGAGGAGAAGCAGCTGCAGGCAGGTCTGGACTTCTGGTCTGAATAGACACAGAAACCTCATGTAACAGTGTATATGATCAAAACACACTATACATATTTATGAAATTGTAAAAAAATTAAAATGAATGAAAACTGTTTAAATCTATAAATTGAGATTATATCAGAAGGAAATTGCTAGCCTCAAAAAGGATTATAAATCTCACATTATCTTCAGGTGCTTTCTTAGTAATCATAAGCTAGATGACACAGTGGTTGTTTTCTGGGAGTTCACTTTGTTAGTATGTAAAGCTTGAATTTGAAAGTACACACACACACACACACACACACACACACACACACACACACACACCAAGCAGAAATCACAACCATAAAGATGGGGTCAATGACTAGCTGCCAAGATTGGCCCTGTGCACCCTAGGTGTTCCACACCCATTGTGCACATGTGAGATGAAACCTAGAATGTTCATGCTAAGAGGATCCAGTCTGGTGAGCAAATAAGGTCCTCAAGTGAGGCTCACAGGTAAAAGCTGGCCTGGGTGGCACTGTGTACTATAGATGTTGGGGTCAGACATTTACAGATTAGCATTTGAAGGCTGCCATCTTACCTTGCTGGATAAAACACATCACTTTCCTGAACCTCTTCTCCCTCCTTTGTACATAAGAAAAATCATTTTGCTTACACAATTAATTTTCATACTGTTGACAAAATACTCATAACAATGATCGGTACAGAGCTGATGCTTAATAACTTGTACTTAACACTACTCAGCAAATTTCTAAACCTCATCAGAAACAAATGAAAGGCTGTTACTAAGAGGGCTGGCACTGTTCATATTGGCCCAGAAAGGAATAGGCTGAGAGGGAGAGATAGGGTAGACAGAGGGCCCCTTAGCCTGAATTTCGTTGTCTGTACAATAAACCATTGGAGTAGATTGTCTCTGAGGACCTCACAGGGCTCAGTTCTAAAACTCTCTGATCTGTGAACCAAATCTAATGTGAATTCTATGTTTAGAGTTGATATATTGTTAGATCAACTGGGAAAGGCTAGAATCATATCATCTATTGATTTATATCAAGGGTGATGGTAAATGACCTTGGATAAAGAATATAATCTAAAATGGTATTTGTAACACAAATGGAGTGTAAAGATTTAATGGCTAACCCTTTGCACTGAGGACCTCTCAGATATATCATTAGAGTTTAAAGGGCCTCCAAAGCCGGGAGGTCAAACCTTCCACCCATCAGAGAAGCCACTTGGGGCAGAACCTCTGCAGTTTCACTGCCTGGCTTGAATATATCTGAGGGCATAACCTCACTCTCTCACCTCTGGAACCCTGTCAATGGACCACACCTCTTAAAACCAAATCACTTTCGAATCCAGAATATTTTCTTAAGTATAGTAGTCCCTAATATTTGAAGAAACCTGCATTGCTTGCCTTAAAATCTTTCTTTCCAAATTGTACACTGTCAATTAATCCATACAAGCAGATTAGACTTGATAACAATGCAACTGTTTTCTTTGCGGCCACTAAATTAAGAATGAGACTCCAGACATGTTACACAAAGAGGCAATCATCCCCAGTTAGTGAAATATATGGCCCTTCTTAATGCTGCCAAGTAATGCTTTCATATTTGGAAATTCCCACTTAGCAACATAAGGATTTAGATTGCAAAGACAATCATTTTTACACAAAAAAGTTCCACGAACTCTCTCTTCAAATAAAACAATGTGTGAATAGCCAAAGAGGAAAATAGAATGGGTAGGAGTCTGATGAATGTGCCCTGCTCCATTTGCACCCTGCCCACTTATGCCCAACCACATTGTTATTGCAAGCCTATACAATAGTTTCCAGAATTCCTAAGAATCTTTGGCATACACTTTTGAAATCATTGGACATCCTGACCTTTTGGTTTCTTATGAGTCCTAAAATTTTATTTGAAAAAAAATTAAGATACCATATGTGGTGCTGGCATACCGATTATCACCATCAGTTCAAATCCTAGCTCTACCACTTTGTGTATATTTTATGTTGGAGGAATTTTGGTGCTGTGTTCTTGTCTTTAGGCTAGAATACTTGTAAAATTTCTATATCATAGGGATGTTGTAAAAATTTAATTGAACAAATAAAATTCTCAGAATAGTATTTGGTACTCAGCCCTGTATTAGCTGGCAGCTTAGGCCTCCTGGAGCTTGACTCCTAAACTCAGGAAATTAGACTTTTTCTAGACAGAATTTTTTCCTTCCTAGTATTAACCTAGCACTCAGGAGTCAAGTTCAAGGAAGACATGAATATCTATCACCTCATATTCCCATCACCTGGCCCCCAGGACTAAGACACCTTTATTTTTAATAAGCAAGCTTGCTGGGCTTCAAACAGGTCTCCAGATTCTTCCAAATAACTGTACTTTATTTTATTTAGTGGTCATGCCTAGAAGATAGGATGACAGTATTTACCTTGTTACATAAAAATCATAATTAGGTAATAATTGTAATAGGGAAAAGTAAGTTCTAGAGTTAGAGAGACTGTTCAGTGGTTAAAAGCACTTGCTTCACTTGCAAAGGACTCAGATTTGGTTCCCAGCACCAACATGGAAGCTTACAACCTCTTGAAACTATAGTTTCAGAGGATCCAAAGCCCTCTTCTGGTCTCCATGGAGATCAGACACATATATGATACGCATACATACATACATGTAGGCACAACATCCCTAAACATTAAAAAAAAGTTTTTAAAAGTGAATTCTAAATTTTAGTTACAGAAGTCAGATATTGTGGAAATAAGCAATAAATGAGCATATAATTTACTACAGGGAATTTGAAGTGTGCAAGATTTTAAAGACTGGCAACAATTTGAATACTGAACAAACAAGTCAATTTTGAAAATGCTTAAAAGCAAGAGAAAATTTGAAGAACCAATCAATAAGCTGTGCAACTTTTTTTTTTTAAAAAAAATACTAAGTATAAACAAACTTTTAAAAAATCAGATTCCAGGACTCCATTCAATTTATGGTTGTGAGCCTAGTCTTTAACGGCTGAGCCATCTCTCCAGCCCGACTCCATTCAATTTAAAACAAACAAAAGAAAATGCCAGAATAGCTAGTATTAAGGCAGAACTCAAAGGTGTCCTTGATGAAAACAGTTGATCAGAATATTGTGATTAAAAGTCTCATTGAGGTACATGCAGATAAGTATATGAGCAGATACAGTAATAGTAAGGGGTAACTATAGTAAGAACTGGGTAAAGACAGATTTTCTTTCTATAATATGGGCTTTTGTATATAAACATAGAATGTTCATTAGACAGGGGATACAAATGATGGAGGAGATAGACTCTTTTGTTTCTGGAATGATGTTCTTGAACAAGCTTTAGGAAATATGGTATAGCACAATCCACCAGGATCCATAGTAAGAACAAAATATTAGAGAAGGGGTAGGTATAAGGATAGTCATATAACTAATTTACTGAACCAAGGATGAAGACAGCACTTATCAGAGTGAGGCTAAGGGCTAAGAAGTCAGCAATATGCAGATCAAATGCAGGTATATAAGATGACCAAAGTCAGAGGAATCATCTGAGCTCCCATTTGGCAGAGATCTCCATAAACAGAGCCAACAGGATGTGTACAACATAGCAACCCTTCTATTGACAGCAGAGTAATATGCAATGGAGCTTTCAACTATATCAACTAATAACGGTGTAGACATTTTAGACTGTGATCATGTACACTAGGGTGTTTCATAACACAATTGTTTAATAACATTTTTCTCAGATAGCTTCCCATTTACAAGAGGTGCCTAACTGTGTGTAGACATATATGAGTGAATTTATTATGGAAATTGACATTATGGGAGCTGGGAAATCTCACAGTATGTCACCTGGAAGTTGAGAGCTAAAGCTTATTTGTAAGCCAATATTGGTAGACTCAGGGAATTGCTGGTGAAAGTCCAGAGAGAATAGTTGGGATGTCTGAGGTAGAACACAAAGGATGGCCCAGCTGCAGAAGAGAGAGTAAATACAGCTGTCCTCTGAGCTTTTGTTGTATCCAGTCTGTTCACCAGCTGGATAGTGCCTGTCTATACCAGGGTTGTCCTCTAACCCAGCCAAGACGACATCCTAAGTTAACCATTGCAGATACCTTGGAGACAAAATGAAGGAATACTAGAAATCAAGGTTTTCAGGACCAAAGGCAGAGATCATTGTGTTGAGACAAGACTCTTTTTGAGGGTCTGGAATCCTATCCTATAAATTTTCTTCCTCTGGTTCCTAAATCTAATGGCTAGATTAACTTCATCATTATTTCAACAATGAATTATATTTGTGTGCAAAGGCATCATTGAATGTGTAATACAGCAAGAGATCTGAAATTCAATTAGTTCTTCCATAGAGTCTCAATGAGGCTTCCAAAACCCAAAAAGGCAGCAACACAGTGATGGATACCAGAAAGGCAGGCTGTATTCACCAAACCATTTGCAATTTTCTAGGCATTCACTATCATTTCTGCCTCCATCAGTACAGTTGTGTGAGGCTACATTATGCTGATGTTTTGGAGATATTTGAAGAAAACAGCGTGAGTCTTTGAGTCCCCAGATCCCTTATATGGGAGAATCATTTAACGTGGTTCAGGTGCCAAGGAAAACTAGAAAAAGTCTTTCCTGTACTAAGTCACTGACACTTATTTTTTTTACCCACAGCACAGCCCAAACATGACCCTGACAAAAAACAGACACCAACTTAAGGGAGGTAACCAGTTGTCCCCAAAATGCCAATCTTTGAAGTCATCGTAAGCATCGCAGATGCTTAAATAACAAGTTCCCTTAGGAGATAAAACATAATTCTATCCACGGCAATTTGGTTTGCACACAGCACATCTGGTTTTCAGGAATACATCTGTGTAAATTGAGTTACCCCTGTAATGATATTGTATTTGCATCTGAGAAACTGGGAAGAGAAAAACTGACAGTGGGTTAAATAAAAAATGCCTGGGTCCAACATGATCTGTTTTAAGAGCTTCTGAGATAACATATGTAACACCCTAAAGGCAATTAGACTCTAATTTCTTCTTGGCTATACTGATGCAGGTGGCATTGGAATGATTTTTAAACATCTTTTCCTGTAAGGTTACAGTACATGATTTTATTTCCTTTTTAATTAAACTTCTAAATAGTGAATAATGTACCTTATTTAGAAGTCCAAATCCTTCCAGGACCCCACCCCCACCTTACAACTCAGCTAGGAAAACCAGCCAACTGAGCTGATTCAGGCAATTGTGTTGCTTTATAAAATACTGTCTCCAAAGAATCCTTTACAGCCACTTGAAGGCAGAGCACAGTCAATTATTAAGTTTTCTACCTGTATTGCTCAGTCTGCACTTTTCACCTTACTGTGGCCCTATTAATCTGCCCTGTAATCACTTTGCTAGTTCTGATTCTGATGGAGGGCTTGGTAAGGTATCTTTAGGATTTTTCTTTGGTAGCTCAACATTTGAGGAGTAGAACAAATAACACTGGCAGGCTGGTGTTTGTGTTTAGACTATGCTTCCCAGGCCAGATGTTGAGGAGAAGGTGCTGAAATACATCCTACATCATGAACATGTTCCCAAAGTACTTTTTACTTCATTGATAAGATGACAGAATTTATTAGCCAGAATTTATCTCTACTGGTTCTTTTATCACTGGCAATAAGTTTCCCTAACAGTATCACTGTCCCAAATATTTGTTAAAGGCTTAAGAAGCTTCAAGTGTATGTTCCTTTTTTTAATTTACAGCTGTTTCTGAAAGTGCACTATTCAGTGTGAAATGAAACAGTGCATGCCTCCTGCTATATTTCACCTTTTGTTTTATGCTTTGGTAGATATCATAGAGATCTCTTTTTAACCAATAAAATTTGTTTTAGGGAAGAAGATACATTTTCTTTAAATACTCAGACTGCAGAAAGAATCCTGTATCATAAAACTTTTCCCCAGGACTGCATATCAACAGTGGGTCTGCAGATCTTTCAAAAAATAGTTGAGCTTCTGAGTTTTCATAGAAGCCATTCCCAGTCTCTTGAGATAGTATTTCACAGGGCATTTACAGTTGAGTGGGAGACATGCTTGACCTGGCCTTGATTTACCTCAGTAGAAATCCTGACTTTGACACTTAAAAACTGTCTTAATCTTTCTCACCTGTGAAATGGAACTAGTGGTCCTTTTGGGGTCATTCCAACAAATTTACACAGTACCCGTGTAAAAGTGTCTAACACTGAGTTAAACCAAAAGGATGCAACAGCTAACTGTAATTAGAATCTGCATGGTATGTACAACACATCTAGTATTAGACCTCAGGAGCTAATGAATTACACAGAGTCTCCTATGACGATATGGAGAAATCCAGATACTTTGCCAGACCTTGTTCATATAGATGCTCATACTTACCTCTGGTCTTTATTTCACAAGTTGAGATATAGTGTTCAATTTGTCATTGTTTTGTCTGGGTACTTTTAAATTGTTATCATCCCCAACAAGAAAGAAGTCTATGCATTCTACCTGTCCATTTCTTCCTCTCTTCCTCACTCGGTGCCAACTCGGTACAGAGGTTCCTCTCCATGCCTTGACTATAACTCAGATTTAAACACTAGTGGCTCATCGATTTACTCTTCCTGGGAGAATTCACTTGGAGTAACCCTTGTCTGTGGTACAAGGAAGTCTCTAAGAAGCCATGAACTGCCAGGTTCAAAACTAGAAAGGAACCCTCAGGTCAAGTCTTTAGGGTCAGGCTGAGTCTGAGCTCTTCTGTACCTAGTCAGTCCTTCTGTGGCAGAAGACACTAAGACCAGGCCTTCTGTCTAAGCTGTGTATTCCTCATATTTAGACCCTTTATCCACGCAGTGCCTGTAGTATAGGAACATGGACAGCGATGAGTCTCATTGAAGCCCCTTTGTCTAATTTAGTTCTTTCCCCATCACCTGACATCCAGGTAAGAGGCTTTTGAACTTGAAACTGTAACCCACACTTAAGAAATACATTTTATCTTGTAATCTCATAGCCCCCCCCCTCTCTCTCTCTCTCTCATAAACATAAAATATATTCCAGTGGTTTTTTATCTTCACTATATACACAATATAGTATCTTTTGTTTTTCCATTTTATTCTGACCTATTTCACTTTTAAATACTGGCCATGACCTATCAAATTCATTTTACAACTCACTAATGGGTCACGTCCTACAGTTTTAAAAACACTGATCCAGGGAGTTAATAGGAAGCTACCAGCAGGAAAGCAAAGTAAATGAGGGTCAGGCCTTAGAGTACATAGAAGATTTGGTTTTTCTTACAATTGCATGTTGTTTAACTCATTCCTTTCAATAAACACAAACTAAAAATTCTAAAAGATGCATGTAAAATAAACATAAGATAATTCTAAAAAGTATAAAGAAGAAATCAGACTGAGTAGGGAATCTAGGGTGTAGCTAGGAATGATAAGCTGGTGAGTTCTCTGAGTTTTCATGAAGAAGCCTGTAAGACCGAAATACAATAAGAGCATATAAATCAGCTCTTGCCTAACATACATGGGGTTCATTTCCCAACAACACACACACAAATATACGCATTCCACCACCACCACCACATCAGCCTTTATTAATGGCCAACAAAAGGGAAGCCTACCAAATCTTACTTAGTAAATATTCTTTACCAGGCAAACACAGCATTTAAAACTGTGGTCTCACCTCTAACCATGTTAGAGAGTCAAAGTGGAAAATTCGAGAGAAGTCAAAATCAAGGAAACCTAACCTTCTTTTTCATGCCTCTCTGTGGTGATATATATTTAATAAAATTAGTCTGAAATATCAGAAAGTCAACCGCAGAGCCAAGCCATGAAGGTCTTATGATATATAAATTTTTATATCTGTCAGATAGGCTAGACCTGTAGGTTGAAGATGGATGACCCAACGCTACAAAGGAACCTTGGGTCCAGGCAGCTAGCTGTTTCATTTTTCACATTTTTTGAAAGTTGCTTGCTTGCATTTTCTGTTTATTCAGTTAATAATATTTTCTTCTCAGGTCTCTGAGAAAGTTGAAGATGAAATAAGTTATATTTTTCTAGTGACAGTTTTAGAAAATAAACTCACTAGGAGGTTACAGTGTATAAGTTTGAGAGACATCAAAAGATAGTTTTCAGTTAGTAGTACAAGTTAGATAAAAAGCAAATTAGGTACAATTTTTGAACTCACCAAAATAAGATAAATAATGGAATAGTTTCTTTGAATTTATCAATTGTTTCTGGATTGGACATTACTGGTGTAATTATTGCTTGTATATGTTGTATATAATTATTGCACCTATAAGTTTTTCTTATAGTAGTTATAATCTTTTTTATTTTTGACACAAAAGAGGTTGTATGGTGATATATATTTAATAAAATTAATCTAGAATAACAGAGTCAGCTGTAGAGCCAAGCAATGAGGCCAGGGAGCCGCACCTTTAATTCTAGCTTTAGAAATGTGGAAAGAGGAAATTAAGAGAGCTGGGCTGAGGAAGAGGAGAGAAAGGTTTTTCAGCTTTCCCAGACACTTCTTTGGTAAGCTAAGAGAACGATTGGAATTGGAGGATTTCATGGAGACAGGCCTGAGAAGTTGGCAGATGAGAAGTGGCTGTGGTTTGTTTCTCTCTGTGTGATATTCCAGCCTTCCCCCAGTATCTGACTCTGGGTTTCCATTTATACCGAATAGAATTTGTGCAATACTTCTCAGTTCGTAATGAGTTCCCACACTTGAGTACTACGTCATTGTAGCTACTGACAGGAAATTGGGTGTCCACCTCCAGTTCAACAGGACCTATAACTACTCCCGTTTCCTACTGGAAGACTGTCAGAGGATCCTAGTAGAGACTCAGAAATTGTATACTACCCAAGAATATAAAGATCATCTTCATGTGATGGAAGTATAAGCCATACAATGTGTGATGAGAGACTTCTGTTTTTCCACATGTTGGTAAGTATCCAAGTAGAGCAGATTGCCCATCCTTCCCAGGACTAATAGAGCCTCCTTAACTAACATTAAATTTGGGGTCTCAACTAATGTTAAATGTTGCCTCCCACATGCATTGGTAATCCAAGGAATCCCTTTCCTCTTTCTGAAGGATGACAGAGAAAACTAATTAAAGCCATCATTTGAATAAAATCTAGAGTCATATAAAACAATACTGTAGTGCCCAAATAACCAGATGTAAGTAATTGCCATTTATATCAAGAAACAAGAATATATCAATTGAATGAAAACATTGTTGAGATACCATGATTAAAATAACATAGATGTCAGATTTGCCTGATGAAGATATTTTTGCAGTGCTGAGGATTTAACCCAGTTCTAGCCAGAACAATTTGGTAAGAAAAAGAAAATAAAAGCATTTAGATAGGAAAGAAATGAAAAAAAAATATTTCTTATAGATGATTATATTTTAACCTACATAGAAAACTTATCGACATATGTAAAAGAAAGCTACTCTAGTCAATTAATAAAGTTAACAGAATTATAGAATACAGTCAAGTTCAAAAAGCTTATGACTAAATTACAATTAATTCACAAACATTTAGAAAGCATCCATTGCTACAGAATACACAAGTAAAGCTGTTAATACCACATAATATGAGAAACATATTATTTATTCTCATTTATTTCAAGATCACAAGAAAGTTCAGTGTGCCTCTACATAGTAGTGATAAACAATCTTTAAAAGAATCATATCATCCAAAAGAACAAAAAGGCCTCAGGAGGAATTTCTGTAAGGCAGAAAATATTTCTTCAGTGAAAATTATCAAACACTGATGAAATTTTAAAAAGAAAAACCTAAATGAATATAAAGATAGTCCACATACACATTTTGGTAGAATTTAACACTATTCAACCCAACACCCATTAAAATTATAGTAAAATTTCACAGAAATAGAAGAATTTAAATTCAAATAGAATTATAGGAACTCTAAATGGCCAGTCTTCAAAAAGAATAAGGCAATTACATTTTGAAATTTGCTACAAATAGTGTAGTGCCTTGCTAAGAAGAGACATATAAAGCAATGGAATAGAATTAAAATTTCAAAAATAAATCTATATACATCTGTTCATAATAATCTTTTAGTAATTGTGCCAAGTCATCCAAATATGGCCCTGTGACAACTTGATTTCTCCATGCCAAAGAATGAAGGTTGACATTCAGTCTTACACTATATATAAAAACTGACACAAAATCATGAAAAATAAATATATATATACTAAAATGATAATATCAATAGAAAAAAACCACAGAGAAGTCTTCATGAACTTGAATTTTACAACAATTCTTAGGTTTGATACTAAAAATATGAGGCACAAAGAAAAATATGTAAGTTGGCCTTCATCAAAAATTTAAAACATATATCAAAGAATATTATAAAGAAAGTTTTGAAAAGTCATCTTTAAGAGAATGGAAGAAAATACTGTTAAACTATGTATCTGTCAAATTCTATCCAGAATTTATGATGAATCCCTAAAACTCAACAACACAAAGATAGTGTGACCTAATTTAAAAATGGGCAAAGGACTTGAATATGTCTGTCTCTATAAAGTACATACAATATAAAAGTACATGTAAATTAAGTATGTATTCTACGAAGTACATACAATAAACAATAAAGCATTGTATACACCATTAGTGATTAGGTGAAATCAGATCAAATCCATAATAATCTACTTTATTGTAGATTGTATTAATAATCCACTAGGATGGCTTGCAACTTTGAAAAAGTTAAAAGCAAAAGTATTGGTCAGAAGGAAAAGAAACTGAAACCCCTGTGTGTTGCCTGTGAAAATATGAAATACTGAGGCCACTGTGGAAAACAGTTTGAGAGTTCCTAAAACATATAGTACATAATTACCACAATTTACAAATCTTTGGAATGCACCCAAAATAACAGAAAGCAGGAATTCACACAGATATGTGAATGCCAATGTTCATTGCAACATTGCTCACAATAGGCAAATGAGTGCCAAATGTTTATTCAGAGATACAAAGATACACAAAATGCAGTATACAAACAAGGGGAAATATTTAGCCGGATAGTAATATTAGGATACACGCAAAACAGTAAACTTTGAAACATTAGTCTAAGTGCAGTAAGCCCAACATAAAAATGATGAGTGAATGATTACACATACATAAAATATCTAGACCAGGCAGACTTATCTATTAGAGGATGCCAGAGGAGGGATGGGGGGCAGACAGTAATTACTGATTAACAGGTACAGAATGGTTGAGAATTACTTAAAACATTTTAAACAGATTATAGCAGTAGCTATACAAAAGTGTATATGTAACTCAATGACACTCGATTGAATGTGCAATTAATTTTACACTTAAGCTTGTTAAAATGCTTAATTTTGTGATACATATAATTACAGTGAATTTTTTAAAAATCAAATGAGTCATTTCAAAGGACCATAGAACCGATTCAAGTGATTCCCATTGACTAGCATTGAAACAAATTGATCATTAAAAGGAATAATAACCACATTCAAATGTAAAACAACAAACACAAAAACACATGACCTCAAACTGATACTAAAAACCATTGATCATGATAAAGATAATGAGGAAAAATTGAAAGAATATTCTGACCTTGCCATGGCACTATATTTAGGAAAATTAATGATTAGTAAAAATTGGTGCTTCTTGGCCAAATTCTAGTTAATAGATACAAGATGATTATAATGTAATATTACAATTATGATTTTATATTTTCTAATTTGAAAATTAATTGTCAATCAATCCATTCATAATCTAGCATATGAAAGTTTAATGGTGATTATTAAAATATATCCATTCATTCAACCTCATTGATCCCACTGGTCATTCAGCATCACCAACATGAGACCTCAGACATTTCTCATCTTGTTATCACAGGAAATAATAAAAGAATAAGAAATAAAATATAAGAAATAGGACATATCATCTAGAAATTATCTCATCTTTACAAAATAAACTTTGATTTAAGGAAACTGATTAGAAAAAGAAATAGAAGTTTGTTTTAGATATGTTTTTCTACATAGAAATCTCAAAGAAATATTTGGAAAAAAATTAACTCTTAGAACTAATGAGTGAGTCTGTGAAGGTTAGAAGACACAGAAACATCTAAAAAGCAATTTGATTCTCATTGACTGTTTTTACATCAAAACTGTGAATCTTATAGTGACTCAGAACAACAAAATTTATACTAGATTTATGCAAAAGTTTTAAAATGCTATTAAGAGAAATCAAATATTTAAGTAAGTGGAGATATATCCTGTGTTTATGAATTAAAAGATTGACCAGATATAGAGAAGATGTCAATTCTTCCTAAGTTGATGCATAGACTTAATGAAATTTCTATTGCAAGCACAGCAAAATACTTTTTAGTTATGAACAAGTCTACTACAAAATTTACGTGGAAAGTTAAAGGAACTGGAACAGAAACAATTTCATATAAGAATAAGGGGATAACAATTATTTTATTTGTTTCTAAGATTTAATAAAACATTTTCAGTAATCAAGATTGTGATATTTGAACAGGAATAGAAACAGGTAAATGAAGTCTGTCTTAAGTTGCTTCTCCTTTGCTGTAACATACATCATCGCCAAAAGCAACCTGAGAAGGGAAAGACTTTATTTATTTGACTTACAGGTTATAGTTAACCACCAAGGGATTCCAAGGCAAGAACTCAAGCAGAAACCTGGATGATGCAGAGACCACTAGAGGAAGACTGATCACCGGCTTGCTCCCCATGGCTTACTCAGCCTGCTTGTTTATACAACCCAGAAGTGATTCCATGCACTGTGGTCTGGGCCTTCCCATACTAGCCAAGAAAACACTTCATAGACATTCACAGGCAGTTCCTCAATTGAGCTTACTTGGTGTGTTGGCTACTTTTATGTTAACTTCTCTCAGGTCATAGTCTTCTGAGAGGAAGGTACCTCAGTTGAGCAAATGCCTGCATAAGATCAAGCTGTAGTCAGGCCTGTAGAGCATTTTCTTAATGTGGTCAATGGGGGAGGACCTGGACCATTGTGAGTTATGTTGCTCCTCGGCTGGTGATCCTGGATTCTATAAGATAGCAGGGTGAGCAAATCGTGAGGAACAAGGCAGTAAGCAGCAATCTCCATAGCCTCTACATCAGCTCCTGCCTCAGATTCCTGCTCCATTTGCATTTCTGCCTTGGCTTCCCTCAATGGACTGTGACTTGAGATATGTAGGTCAAATAAACTTTTTCCTCCACAATTTGCTTTTGATCATGGTGTTTTATCACAGCAACAGTAACTCTAATACAAAATACCTTGTGACTCTGGTCTATACCTAACTGACAAAAACACCCAGCACAAACTGTAACAGGAGAGCTAAACATATGCCTACCAAAATATGTCTAATTTATTTTTGACAAAGATGTAAAAATAATCCAATGAAGGAAAGACAGACTGTTCAACAAATGTTGCTGGGTCAACTGTATACCTATTGGCATAAAGAAACAACAACAAAAGAATTTTGATTCACATCTCATGAAAATCCATGTCAAAACTGGTCATAAACCTAAACATAAAATGCAAAACAACAAATTAGGTTATTTTAAATGTTCTAAAACAACAGAATTTAGGGTTAGCAAAGGAGTTCATAGACTTTACACAGAAACACAAACAACAAAGGAAAAACTGACAGGTTGGATTTCATCAAAATTAAAAATGTAACATTGTGTGGAACACATATCCTATATGAAGAACACATTCTATCTTGAGGATATAAAGGCCTTCCATTCAACAGTAAAGTGGGCTGGGGGATTCAAATTGACGGGCAAATATATAAAGAAATATTTTATTAAAGAGGAAAAACATGACAAATAAGGTCATAAACATGTACAACACTATTAGTTATTAGAGAAATGCATATTAAAGGAGCACCAGACTCATTACACACACCAGCACAGCTGGCAATAGCAAAGCCTGCAGAACAAGTGGAGAATCAGATTGCCTAGGCCATGCCCTGTTGGTTAAAATTTAAGATGGTATAACCACTCTAAAAAGTGGTTTGGCATTTCCAATAACTCTGAAATTGCAATTGGGTCCATTAATCCTAGAGAAATGAAAGCCTATGTCCACATGAAAATCTGAGTAAATTGGCCAGAGAAATGGCCAAGAAGTCAAGAACATTTGCTGATCTTGTAGAGGACACAAATTCAGTTCCTGATACCTATGTTAGGAGCCTCACAACCTCATGTAATTTTAGTTCCAGGTTATCCAATCAATATCCTCTTCTGTTCTCTATAGGCATCCGTAATCATGTGCATGGAAAACACACACACATGCACACACACACACACACACACACGTGCGCATGCACACAATTGAAAATGAAATAAAACTCTTAAAAAGCCCTACAGAGGTGTCTATACCAGCTTTATTTAAAATACACCAAACTAGAAATAACCCATGTTCTTCAATGAGTGAATAATTAGCCAAAACATTGTGACATATCTATATTCATGCCATGGGATGTTTTCCAACCATGAAATGGGACAAATTGTTGGTACAATAACCCAGGAAATATTCTTCAGAGGATTATTCTGATTATCTGTCCACATAACATTCTTGAAATGAGAAACGAATACAGAAATGGAGAGGAGAAATGAGTGGAATGTTTTATTTGATGGAATATCCTGTATCTCAGCTGTGGATGCTGACACCTGAATGGGAACATTGACTGCAGTTCCAGAAGGTCTGACTTCTGAGAAAGCTGACTAGGGGGCCCAGAGGGTCCTTCTGTATTCCTCATAAAAGTGTATGTAAATCTGCATCTGTCTCAAAGTAAAAGTTAATACTTTAAGGCTATGAACAGACGGAGCTTGAGAACTCAGTTCTTTAACATTTATCCAGGTACTGTGGTTAAGTTACCCAACCTCCCCAGGCCCCAGTTTTTCAATGTGTGGATCAGAATGTCAAAAGCTTGTATAAAATCATTTTGTTTTGATGTTATATATAATACATAAGCACAGGAAGCAAAAATTAGCTAAAATATACAGATAATAACAACAAAATTTTCCCCCTTTTGCTATTTTACAAAGATGTTTTGGGGGGAAAAAGACAGATGAAGTAGTATAACTTTATGCATTCCAAAAACTATAAAAATCTCATACCAATGTTAGTGCCTTTTTTTACTAGACGAAAAGGAAAAAATGGGAGAAATCTAGATACATCCCTAAAAGACACTGAAGTTAAAATAATTGGGCTAATTTATTTTAGATTATCCTGTGGAACTTGCGCTGTGACTTTACTACCTGACACAGTGTTATTGTCTCTTACTCCTCCCTGTACTGACCCCTCCCATCAACACCTATCATTTCCTCAGGCTGCAAAGGAGCCCGTATATGTCAAGGCTGCTGATGATAGCTGAGTTAGAGACCAGAACTATATACAACAAGAAATCTCCCCAAAGCTAACCACAAACCTTTCCTCTCATCCTTTTTGCTCTCATGCACCTCAGTTTGTTCACAAAATTTAAAATACTGTTATACTGGTTGAGGATAAAGCAAAGTCGAGGATAATGACCTGGGAATCTGTGAGCATCCTGTGACCTCCAGTGAGGAGTCTTAAGACACTATGCCAAAGGCTTTTTCCACAAGACTGAAACCAAAGCCTGTTATAAGAAAGAAAAAAAACAGAAAAGAAAAGGCAAAGGTAACTTAGAAGCACCGCAGCCTGGTAGAATTATTGGCTTTTTCTGAGACTGGACACAAGAGGAAATGGATAATCCAACACCACCTGATGAGAAATTAATTTTCTACCAATCACAAAAACACAGCAGCTGCCACTTTGAGGTACATTTATATCCCCTTAATTTCAGAGAGTGATTCAGCAGGACCACTCTGTCAAAGATAGGGAAGACGGAGGCTTTATTTCCCTGTGTCTTCTAAAGCATGTGAAATAAAAGACAGAGAGATGCCTTAGCATACTTAAGAGACAGACATGATGAAAAGGTCCGCTGGCCTTCGCTGTTCTCCGGGAAGACTTCCTGAGCCCGAGCCTCTACATAACCAAGGACAGCACCTACTGCACAGAAGACAAGCACCGCTGAGCTGACAGATAATTGTGCAAAGGACAAATCCCCGAGCCTTACTTGGTCATGCACATTCATTATTCAAACAACACATTGCCTCGCTTTCTGATACTCATAAAGGAAGACAGAGCCAAATCGCCTCAGTTTTCCAAACTTTTAAAATTTTATTGATGCACCTTACTGATGGGAAGTGCAAGATTTCTAAGAAATTGTGCTTTGTCAGCAAAAGGCAAAATTTAGCAAACAAGTTTATTCTGGTGCACAAGGGAGCTTTCCAAATATCTTGAACAAAAGAGTACAACATAGGGAAAAACATGCTTATTAAGTTTATTAACTAAAAATTTGTTATTAATTAAACTTAATTCAACCCAAACTCAATATTTTTCTAGCGTTCCACTAGACTATAAGGTGAAGTAAATATTTTTAAACCACTTAAAATCAAAAGGTCTATGAAAAAGAGACTAAACACATAAATGTGTGCATATGTGTGTATCCCTATATACATAAACATACATGTGTATACACACATACACATAAATGCATTTTAGATCAGTATTTGCAAACAACATTATCTCTAAATTCTAAATCCACTCAGTTTCTACTATGCAGCCATCAGTGCTGGCATAATGCAAAGGTAACTGTGCTAAAGTCAAATATGAGAAAGCAATGGGTAAGTAATTACAGAATAATGAGCTCCTTGAGAATGACAGCTTAGGACAGTCACCGAGGAAAAGGAGTGATTAAATTTTTTAGCTGGTGATAAAACAGCAATCAAAAGACAGAGATGGCAAAGGGTGGGAGGGGCAGTCAAAAGGTAATGGTCACTCTTCAGTTTATGACACACAACTAGTTCCCATCAAGAGGAAGAGCTGAACAAGTAGAAATTCATTGAGTGATTGGACCGTAGTGAACAAATTCCCAAACACCAATTATAGTAATTTTTTCTGATGTTCCCCAGATGTGTTTGATTTACTTCCTCAAACACAGGAACAACACATCCTCCTTGGGATTGGCTTTTATTGAGTTTGATTATACTTACAGTGAATTTTTCACAATGATTTTTCTCTGTCTAGTTCTTCCTAACATAGTATTTCTCTAAAAGTTAGTGCAAGGAAATAGATACTCACTTTGCCTCAGGCCATTGTAGCCAAATAAAATTGGGGTTTGCCTCTTTCCTGCCATTTTGGCACTGACTATAGACATCAGTGACCCTGACGTAGCATGAACAGAGAGGGCTGAATGTACATTTCTTACAACAGTTCTTCCAGTGTCTGGCATGTAATGGAAAACTAGTACTTTTTTTTTTTTAACCTCATCTTGTTGTACTTCCTGGGACAGCTGATACAAAAGTTTGAATTCAATACAATCTTCAAAGCTCTCATGCAGATTTCATATTTAAAAATATGGAGATTCTATCTGTAGATTTCAGCATACGTATTTAGAGTGGGCAAATGTAAAATCAGAGCTATTGCCTAAAGTGCCAAGTCCACAACCTTCCTTTACACACCTCTCCTCTTATGCTCTTGGACATGAGCCCGTGCACTAGTGAGCCACTGGGTTTTGCTTTTTGCATTTTGCTCTGTTCATGGAGTCCTGAAGAGATTTGTGGACAGGAGGATAAATTATATAAGAGGGAATATGACAGTTCTTTACTGTTCTTGGTGATGAGGCCTGGAGGCCCATGGACATCTAGAGAAATTATTTTGAGAAAATGAGCAGTGGTGGCGAATCATGTGATGAACTCAGGGAACAGAAATAAATTATGGTGTGAAGCAGCCTGGATATTTGTTATTCCTGATGGCGCTGGGCCTTCATTTGGCTTTGGAGATTGTTGTGATGTATGTACCTTCTGCAGAAAACGCCTCAAGTCTTTGTTAGAAACTGTGCTCATGAGCTGAAGGTAAGGTAGAAGTTACTGATCATCCTGAATTTGAGAGTTTATTTCCATGCCTTTGTTTCTATATTTGCAATACTTTGTGGAAAGATTCTGAAAATTAACCTCATCTTTAATACATTAAGCTCTAGGAAACTCTGCATTGTACTAGGTTAATGAATATAAAAGTTCTCCCTCTCACCTCACAAAACAAGTCTGATGCAAAGAGATGATAGATAGATAGATACATAGATAGATAGATAGATAGATAGATAGATCGATTGATATCACAAGTCTAACTCAAACAGCTTTTATTTTGAAGAACTTCTGAGAAACATTGGATTTTACTTTTCATTGAATAAAACCACTGAAGATTATTTTATTGGGAATCACTGTAAACCTCATAACAAACCAATAAGAAGGTGTCTTATCTTAAATATATGATGAATGTCTAGGTAATTCTCTGATGTCAAGTTCATTAATCATGACTTCTGTCTCAGAATAAGATTTAAAAGAAAAAAAAACAAAGTGGAGCTAAGAATATATCTAAATGGTAGTATGCTTGCCCAGTATGCATAAGGTCCTGGTTCAATCTTCAGTATTACAAATAAGTAAATAACAAAATGTAAGGTTTTAGTTTTCAGAAGAAAAAAAACTTTCTTCCTTTCTTCACTATTAACAACTGTCTTAAGGCTTATTTTATTAGTATCAATTATGATCTCATATAGGCTTCTATGCCCATTGGCCCTGGTTATACCCAAGAGCATTTTGGGAAGAGCCACCTGTCAGGTGTGGTCACTTGCTACCTCTGAGTTGGGGTAGGATCTATAATATCCATCCTCTGGAGTCTTGACCAAGTGCAAGGATTTGACTTTCTTGCTCAATAAAAACCTAGCCTAGAGTGCCTCTCATGTTCTGTCAAAGGATTGCAAAAAAGCTTAAGCTAAATCAGAAGATTCCTCTTTGCAAATGTGTTTATTGTGTTTTCCTTTGTCCTTCTGAAGCTGCCATCCTAAGGCTTTTGTGATAAAGCTGGGGGTCCTGGTCAGCAGCAGTACTAGCAGCATTTCACTACTGTTCGTATAAGCAAAACAGGGCCATTTCTGTCTGTGGAGTCTGGATGGCTTGATCTTACTTGACTGCTTCTCCTTTAGACTTCAGCTACTTTAACTCAAACATATGCCTAGTGAGATTTTCTTTGGAAGCCAAAAAGAATAATAAATAAGTAAATTCTCTTCTACGTCTAAATGAGTAACAATCCTAATTAAAGAAAAGTTGATAGGGGCCTTATATAGAAAATCTTACCCTTTACTGGCTTGCCAACCCAGGATGTTTACTCCTTATACCCTTATCTGGGACTCCAAAGGACCTAAAATGCCTGAGCTAGCTTGCCAGACGTCTCTACTATGACATCTCAGGAGTCACTGACAAATGTTTAGTTATGCAGGTGCTTTCCACAGGTGCTCTGAACTCACCACCCAAAAACTAAAGTGTCAGGAGCATAAACAGCAAAGCTACAGAGCAACTACCATGATGGACACACAGGTTTATGGAACTATGAGTGGTTAAGAGCTTTAAAGTAAAGCACATCGGGTTTAAATTTGACAGCAGTATTTATCATGTGGGTAACCTAGGGCAAATTACTTAACCTTTCTTGGCTTTCTCATCCATCGAATCACTTGTTTGACAAATATGTACTGAGAGACTACTATGTATAAGCCTATTCCTGAAGCTCAGAAGCAGTGAAAAGGTTTGTCCAGAGCTTGCAGTCTACTTAATGACGATGACATTACACAAAATGAATAGGCAAAACCTCAAATATATCAGATACTAATAAGGTCTTGAAATGAAGCACTATCCATTTGTAATTGCTGTGCATATTGAGCAAAATAATGTTGGGGCCTAAATATGCTCCTAACAGTGCCATTTGAACTATTTTTATAAGAGTAACAATAGAAAAATGTGGGTTCTGCTTCAAGCCCAGCACCACTGATGAGCCTAGCATCTAAGTTGAAGGAAGTAGGAAGCTCAATGGATCCCGAAGGAAGGACTCTGCTCTGTCCTAGGGTTCCTACATTATGCCCCCATCTCCTGCCTATGCATAAACTTGAAGGTCCAGGTCCTTTAGATCACCTATCAGCCACCCAGAGCAAAGACTGATGTAAGGAAGATCCATCCTCCTCTTATAACATGATGCCAAGTAAGCTTAGTGCCTTTTTCATCCAGTCAGTATCTCAGGTAATTCCAGAAGAAATCAAGTGATAACCATAATTACAAAATTAAACTTAAAATTTCACAAGCTTCCAGCAACACAGCCATGTGCCTATGATCCTGACTTCAGATTTGTTCAGTGAACATCCCCAATCCTAGTCTTTCCTCAAAACCCCAGCCCAAGTATGATGCCCTTTGTGAGATTCCCTGGGCTTTTATTACTCCAACTCCATGAACTATAAGCGTCAATATCTTACAAATTCAGAAGTTTCTGGATAAAGGTCTTCATCTTTCCCAAGATCTGTATGCACATTAAAATTTAAGAAGCACCTCTCTTGGATCCCTTTATTTATAAAAATAATGTACCTAGTATTACATAATAATAAACAACAGTGGTGTTATTATTATTTTACAACTAGTAATAACCTTACAGGAAGTTAAGACATCTGAAATATCGGAAATTTACCATACAAGTAGTAATAGAATAAGTTAATGGAGCTGTCAGGGTGAGCCAGTAAAATAGCCAGCCATTGAATAGATTAGAGGAATCCTAACAGAGCAGCAGAATGAGACAGAGAGTAGAAGGAGGGTGTGGGGTCCTGGGAACAAGTGGAGCAGCTTTTCAAAGCAGCATGTGACAAGTTCACTCCCATTATTAGCCTTGCTCTCCAAATCCCACCCACAATAAACTCAGGATTTGTCATGGAGGTAAACACACACATACCCTAAAACCTTGTTGAGGATATAATAGGACAGGCTGGCGGAGAGCACAGCCTAGCATTGACTGGACATGAATAGAGAAAAACAAAGTCAAGTTCACTGTGACCAAAGTGAACTAGAAACTGTGTCCTCTAACTCCAGTCTGTGATACCCCAGCCACCTCCATTCTATCTTATTTCCAAAATAAGGCATTTTATCTGAGTTTATACATTCTACTGCACTTTGACTTCTAAGGATGAAAGTGCCATAAACAGGATGCTACAGTAGGCATTGTCTTGCCAGATCACTGGGCCACAACCCATGAAGCCAAGGTTTTATATTCAGTCTCCATTTTTATGCGGCTATGGTAGCCTATATTCTCAGAAAGCAACCCCTTAGAGTGATATCCTGAAGTGACCTCAAGAAAACTATGTGAACATAGAAGATGAACACTGAATGTTCCCCTGTACATTTCATACACTGCCCTTGTAAGTTAACAGTATCATCTGCAAATATGAACTTCCACAATTGTCCTTGAGGTTTCTGGGAAAATGTAATTCATTCTAAAGAAAGTTGGGTACAGTCACCAACACATTATGGGAAAGAGGGTCAAATGGGCTAAAGAGAAGGAACAAAGAGCCATTAGTGAGTAGAACAAAAGTTGATGCTCCAATTTCTCAACTCTTAAGTTTGCTTTTCACTTATGCTTTCCCAGTGTTGAAACTGAAAAAAAAAAAAAAAAAACTAAACACCAAAGAATTAAAACATTATATCCCTCTCTGTAAGTGGGTGTTCTGGTACATTGTTAATATTTTGTTAATATTTGTCCCTGTTGCTGATAGGCTAGAAGATAGACAGGAAGTGTGGGCGGGGCTACAAGACTAAGAAAACTCTGAGAACAGGAAGAGCAGAGCAGAGATGCTAAGAGAGACATCAGGAGAGACACCGAGAGAGACGCCAGCAGACACAGAGGAAAGAAGACAACCATGCTACTCTGAGAAAAGGTGCAAAGCCACATGGCTAAACAGATTAATGGATATAGAGTTAAGATGGAAGAGCTGGCTAGTAATATTTCTGAGCCATAGCTCAATCAGCATGAAAGTAATAGAAGCTTTTGTGGCATTTTTTGGAGCTAAGTGGCAGCAGGGCTACAAGAGGGTATAAGCCCCGGGGCTAGGCTAGAAAGGCCAGCCAGAAACTTCATATTACACTTCTCCTTGAATCTAGGAAGCTCATTCCTACCTCCCATGTAGCCACTAGTCCAACTTGTATACATATTCACCTCCGCTATTCTGTAAGCTCTCTACAAGAAAGGGCAATCTTGATCTCACCAGATGTGTACAACAGTGTCATAAACATACCAGGTGCCCTGAAATGACCACTTAAATTAGAAAACACCTTGACCCTCAACCCCTATTGCCATATTAAACCTAGAAGCCATCTGTGGTAAACTACTGTTCCCACTCCACACTACTTCTCAGCAGTGTTTCCAGGTTTTCCTAACATATGTTCATAGACAGGAACAGGTTCCAACAGCTTCTAAACTCAGAAGTTGTCCCAGTAGCTGAAGCATACACTCATGGAGGCTGCCCATCACTATCTAATATGCTTAACCTAAGCGACGTATTGATCCTAGTTGCCTGGAAGTACACTTGCAAAGGGCTTGGTGACATTTCTAAGGAGAGACAAGAAACCTTCAAGTCAATTAGAAGCATCAGAGGATTTAGTGGAACAAGAGTTACTCACCTCAAAGGACCAGCAATTTGAATTGAATTAACCCCTTTTTTTTTACACACCAATCCTCTAATAATTTGAGAGCTATGTGCCTTGCCTGGTGCACATGCCACAGTGAAGGTGCCACGTCCCTTTGCACCAGACCTATAGAGCATGAAGTGCTTATGATTGTCAGAAGGACAAATTCAGAAAATATCACTTCATTTGGCATTTCAATCTAGGTACTTAAAAATCTGAGCCTCAGTAGATAATTGTTCTGCATTTATAAATAAAACATAATCTTCTATTTGCAAAGCACTCTGTACTTTAACCTTTCCTTTGAGCCTGGTAGTGCCCACCATAACCCTGCTAGAGACTGGGCTATCATAATTATGCCAAGATGAGAAAATTGGGGTCAAAAGAAGGTAAATTGACTTGGTCAAATTCAGACAATTAGATAATATCCAATTTTTAATTACAATCAGATTGTCCTAGGGAGCTTTCCACTAAATCTCAGATGGTTTTAACATTGAATGGGGAAAAATGCCTTAGGAAGACAAGATACTACCAAGGATTGCATTTATATGCTAAAAGAGTTGAGATAGTAATTCAGTAGATCTGTCTGTGGCTGAAATGCCAAACTTACAGTCAGTCAGACGGAGAGCTGCTTTAGGGCACAGCTGAGCTACCAGGAGTCAGAATTCCCAAGGGCAACTTCAACTTGACCCAGAGGAAAGTTCTGGATCACTGGACTTGATACCAATGCAATCAGAGAATTCTTCTTTTATGGAAGAAAATTACAAATTTCACATCAAGTATAAAGGCAAATGTTTATTTAGAATGAAAAATGAACGACAATTGTGCATTTTTAAAGCTGACAAATACCACATACATTATAAACATTTTGAATAACCTATCACTTTTACTAATTGCCTGACAGAGCCCTACATTGCTTCATTTTTCATATATTACTAAACATATAATCACCTCTTCCTATGGCAGCAATTTTATTTTAGTTCCTAAAGAATAGAAAGCTAATCTTGCTTTTCTCCTGCAGTGATGATGAGCACTTTTTATTGTGGATAACTTTGAAAAGTTTGAGCTTCCTAATTATTTGTAATTGGCATCATGTGTCATAGCTAATCTTCACTGTAGGCTTGACTGGATTTAGAATTACCTAGAAGACACACCTCTGGTCATGTCTATGAGGGTGTTTCCAGAGAGGTTTGACTGAGGGAAGACTGACCCTCAAAGTGGGGTGTGATGTACTGAGGGCCCCAAATGAATAAAAAGCAGCAAGAAGTAAACCAGGTGATCCCCAATATTCTTCCTATTTTGTGTCCTGATGGCAGACTCAATGAGATCAGCTATCTCACACACAATTTTTCTACCTTGAGGGACTGCATCTTCTCAGATCAGAAACCTAAATGAACCCTTTCTTCCTGAAGATGCTTTTGTCAGTTGTCATAACAGCAAGAATAATAATGAATATATTATGCAAACATTTAGGTCTTTTGACACGCTTAGGAAAACTATGGCACATCTTTTCTAGGAACTGTAAATTTTAAAAGAATATCTTTCTTCCATTTTAACCATATAAATCCAGTCCTAGGCATCATGGGACTTGATTCTAGAGAATATCCTCCAGCACTACAACTTTGTGAGTCAATGTAGTTACTGGCAGAAATATTTCTGAAAGTTATTCTTACACTGGAGCAACTGATAATAACTCTATAGAAGTGATGGTGATAACTTATTGGATCCACTAAGTCCAATACAGTTCACTTGGAATTGCCCCAGCTGGATTCCGCAATACTCATGGACATTCTAATAAGACAGATGAGATCTGAGAGTTCTTAATCAATTGCAGAAAAAAATACCGAAAATATATAATTTTACGATTATATTTGTGCATCCCCCAGAGTATTGAAAATCTATACTACTAAAGTGTTGCAATGTCCTCGTGTTCCTTGGAAGTTTTGCTCATGAAATAAATCAAGTTTCTGATCATTTCTACCTCCAAGGAAGATATAAAGTCTGATGTGAATTAGAGGTAAATTTCTGGGGACTGATTTTGGAATTCGAAGGCAAATCCAGAACATCTGGTATCTGAGGCATCCATCTACAGCTCCAGATCGGGGCTGAAACACAAACCCTTGGAAAACGGTGTGAGGTGTGGAAAGCACTTGGAACTCCTTGAAGGAAGAACAATAAGCACAAGTCAAATAGAAAAATACAAAATCTTCTTTTGCTGGTTCCCATGGGGTCTGCTTTAAAGCCTGCTTGGCTCTGTTGTGAAAAACAACCCAATTAATACCACTGCATTCTAGCTTCCTAGTCTCCATGCCCTTCCTGCCTTTAGGCATTCATGCAGATCTGGTTAATTGGCTCTCTACAACTAGGCCAGACAACTCAGCCTCTCCTTACTCCAGCAAATCTCTTACTGTCTCAGTAGCAGCTGTCACTCAGTTTCCCCAACCATCTTAACGAAACTCACTTAGTCCTCTGGGCATGGGATCTGACTGTAGCAGGGCCAGTCTTATAGAGTGTGTAATTACAGGATTCTGTACCCATCACTACAGGCCTCCAGCTTCCTTAGCATGACACACCCTGTGTCCTGCTGTCTTGTGCATAGAGAGAACATCTTCACAGTCTTTAGCTCTGTTGAGTTTCCCATGATTCCACAGAAGGGGGCAGGAGGGAGAAACAAGAAAGTCAGACAGGGACAGGATGCAAACTTAGAGAAAATACAGAGGCAGAAAAAGAGAGGGATAGGCTAGAGAAAACTATGTCAAGTCTCTAAAAAAAATCACATGAAGATGTTCTTTTAACACAGCCAAGAAAAAAGAAAAAGAGAGAAGAAGGAAAGAAAGGAGGAAGGAAAAAAAATGTGTTTTTAAGCCTGAAGGCACCTGGCAAGTAAAACAAACCTCCTAGGATCCCAGAATGCAATGGCAGCAGAAGGAATGATGGGGTATGTGTGGATGTGTTGGGTAGGAAGAGTTGAGGGACCATGTTGAGATGATTGGATTTCCCCTAAAGGATAGTGGCAGCCTCCTCTGAATTTGCAATGCTGTTTTACTCAGCAGCACTTGGCATTGGAAGACTTCAACTAACTTTTCCACATAGATTGTGAAACTGTGAATTAAATCAGTGTTGACATTTACTTAAGAGATAAAATGAATGGATCCAGAATTTATTTTGGGTCTGGGAGGTCACATAAGGGGCCTGTGGCACATCAAACCCAACACCATTCTCAAACATAACACTTTCATCATTATCCATCCTATAGATGAGACAGTCTCACAAAAACAGGCTCTCCATTCTTGCACCTTTCCTTCTCACCAGAGGGCTTCCGCTTCTACAAACCCCCATGCACATCAGAATGGAATTTTTCCCACACAGCTCTTTTCCTTCTCTTCCTCACTTGAAATTTCTTCCATGTACTTGCTTCTGTGGATTCTAGTGAGAAGCAGCATAATTTAAACAAGGCACTGCCTGCAAAGTACCGTCACTGCTTACCTAAGGATTCAGAAATGATATGCAGATCACATGCAAATGAGCCCATGGCCCTCTTAACTAATTTGATACACCTGGATGTGGCTCTTAGGAAAATCCTAATGGAGACACCTGCTATGAACACTGGAAGAATGGGCCCCTCGGTGGCATTTCACCCCTTCTGTTTCTGCTACGAATTCTAACTAGGGGAACCAATGAACTGGTACAAAACAATAACTAAGAGTTGGAAATAGATAGTAGCCACTGAATTCCTTTCAAGCTGTTATTATTTTGTACTGAAAAACTACCAAGAGGCATCAAGCTGCCCATCAAATTCAAAACACACTATACATCTTACAAGGGATTTAGGGAAAATTAGTGGGAAATACTGGTATTTTCAGGCTCTGTCTTTTGTGGCAGAAATAAGTTGTCCAGAGTCTGTTCTCCAAGAGAGGCATATGAGCCTTAATCACTCAGATAGCCCCCAGCTGTCAGCAGGGGGTGGGGGGCCAGCAGAGAGAAGCAGTTGGACCAAGCTGGCTTCATGTTTGGAACATCCTCTGATCTTAGATTGAGCGACAGGTCTCTGATGATGCCACACTACAGTGAAAGAAAGCAAATTATATCCCGCCCCCCTTCATGTTCCCTGCACTGGAGAGACTGCTCTCAGGGTCTACCGCACTGGCTTCCCAGCTGAGATGTTTCCTTGAAGTCTCTTGCCCACCCAGATGTTACAGAGAAATTGGTATATTAAGCTTAGGATGGGTCGGCATCAGTCATGCTCAAAATTCACAAATATGTAAGTGTTGGGGAAGGAATAGGGCAGATAAGAAGGGAAATGTGTAAGGTAGAGGATACTGGATAGGTGGCTGAAAATGTCTGTGCTGTGCTACTGCAGTCACCTGTTCAGCGGCATAATTTCATATCCATATATATGTATAGATATATAGATATATAGATGGAATATATAAACACAAACCACTTTCCACAGCTAAACATGAAACATGAGTGAGTGAATCTGATCATGGGTACTATATCCTTAAAACCCAAGGTAGTAGCTTTAATGGGGCTCAGCTTTAGGTTATTCAATATCTTTATCTCAGAATCAGTCGGGATTCTGTCAGAAAAGCATATCCACCATGCAATGAGCCCATGGTGCTGACTGAGCAGTAGACTGATTGGTGAGTAGACTTGCTGGTGGATGGTGAATACACTATCACAGGGACTTGACTGTGCAACCCTGAGAGTTCCTTAATGGACACTGGGACTCAAAACTCAAAGACTACCGGTGTGGGGCGGGGTAGAGACAGGAAGTTATAGAAAGTGAGAACAAAGAGGAAGAACCCACCGGCTCACAATGCCCGTTAGCCATTCTCACCTTGGCAGGACAGCCATCCTGCAGAAGACGTGTGGAGCTAAACGCTCAGCTTGACCTAGAGCCAGAGAATCTGGGGAAAATGGGATGTAGAGGAATTGTCAGCCCACCTGCCTTTGTGCTGACAAGGTAAATCATCAGGTCAGCATCGATCAGGGAGTGTTACTGACTGTCCGCAGCTTCACATCCATTCCCTTCCAAATTTTGTATGTGGTTTATTCTAACAGGAAGCATGCATGAAAGGGAATGCTGGGAAATGTAGTTTACCTGCGCAAGATGACAAAGTGCCATCTAGAGCCCCTCTCAATCACAGAGACAGGCTACCTCAAAGAGGGCCTTGGCCTGGAAGCCCTGGACCATAGTAGAGCTGGAGAAGGAACACAGGGTGCATCTGAATGAGAGAGTTTGCAGGACCAACTACACACGCCAATGCCAGGAATGAAGAGGGAACCTGGCCTGGCCCAGCCTCCTCTGTTTCTGGCTCCCCAATGTCAGGAAACACTGACCATATGAAATGACCACACACTGCCATCTGCCCTTCCTCCCTGACAGATGTTTCTGCCTCCTCCTCAGCCGAGCCTTGTTCATTTCAGCATTCAACCCTGACCATTGCAGAAGTCAGCAACAGTCTTGCTGGAGAAAGCAGACAGGAAAGAGCCTTTATTCATTTTTCACTCTGATTAACATGTTTCATCACACTTAACTGGATTCAACCAGTACCATTGTAAAAGAAAAAAAAAAAAGCAAATTCAGAAGTGGGATACAGGGAGGGGGCTAAGATGGACATGTGTGAACATGCCCGTGAGTTATTTAACTCTTTATTAACTGAACCAAGATCTTGCCAGGATCCAGGTAGGCAGATGTCTCTCAACATGTGAACGCATCTTCTATAGAACAAATACATTTGAATGGGGTAGTGATGATGATGTGTGTGTTGGGGGAGGGGTCAATGTTATTCTCCAACATTCTTCTTAGTAAGATGGCCTGAGAAATGCCTCTTTTCGGATCAGCCCCATGGGAATGTTCGCTATTCAATCCTAGCACGGCCTGTTTCCACACAGCAGACACGCTCCGCAGTGCTGATGCTCAATCTAACTTAGCAGATGGCATTGGAGAGTCACAGCTTCTGTTTTTCTCCCCCTGACAAGGTTTCAGAAGGGTAGAAATGGAACACTTCTTCCAAGTGAAATAGTGTCTGTTCTGGTACTGTGGAAGCTCCATTCCAACGGAAGCGGGGAGGGGGCGGAGGCTCCCATATGAGTGCGTGCACGTGTCTGCGTTCCCTTATGAAGAGAGAGAAAGCTGTGGTGGGAAAGCGGGTGGTGAGATTCCTAACAATGTACTCTCCTCTGATGTCCTTGCAGCCACGAGTGCTACAAAATGAATAACTCGGGTCACAGAACAGGCGCCGTCACAGCGTGCATTAAGTGAAAGCAAATTAAGTGTACAGGCACTTAACTCAAAATCAGTCTTCACAGCTTAGAATATCAACAGCATCGTCATGATCGAGGGCATCAGCCAGGACAGAAATGGCCTCACACTGGAGTTCTATTCCTATTTATATAGTACCTTCTATTAGCAAGCCATGCAATGTTCTCCCAAATTATTAATTGCTCAGCAAAGCATCCCAGGTCAAGGCCATTTGAAGGTCCAAAAATACACAGAAGGCAGCAGAGGCTGAGAAATGGGTGATGTGCATCGGAGTGAGGAGTTCTGAGGGCAGACATCAGGATTGGGATGTGAGCAACTGTCCTTATGTTTGCACAATGGGTTCCTTACCCACCGAGCCATCTCAAGGTATTCTATTCAGCATGTTTCTTGATCCATGATTGGTTAATTCTGAAAAATGAAAGAGAACATTTTCCCATTCTGCAGAAATATGAGAGGTTCAAAGGCTGAAAAAAAATGCCTCAGCGAATAAAGAACTTATCAAGCAAGCAGGGGATTTTATAAAATCTATGTGGGCAAAGCAGCCCCTTGTAATACTCAGTGAGATAGGGGATTCTTGCAGTAAGGTAGGTGAGCAAGATTGGGGTTCAGCCTGAGACCCTGTCTCAATGTATAATGTGGAAACCTATCAAAGATGACACCTGATAACAACCTTAGTCCTCCAGACACATGTCCCACACTGTACACAGGCACCTAAACACATGAAAATATACATATACATATTCATTTTTTAAAAAGTACAAGCAGATTACGATTGTTCAGATCACAGTACTTGTGGAGGTTGCAAGGTTTTTGCAACTGACTTCTGTGTCCTCAGCCCCTTACTTAACTAAGCAGCGCCCCCTAGATCTCCAGGGCTGGACTTCAGCACCGGTGTGTCCACTGACTGTCACAGCCTCTCTTGCCTCTTTGGAAGCCAAGCTTCTACTCTTGATATCAGATAACTGCATTCTGAGTTTTTACAGCCTTTATCAGACCCAGAAAAATATTTATAGATTTATATGCATTGGTTATAACATAAGAAGCATTTTTCCCTTCTACTTTATAATCTATGCCCTTGTTCACCAAATACCAAGTTCAAACCATTGTGAGGAAAAGGTGGTCCCTGCATTGGGCAGAGGATTCAGCAACTCGGACATCATTAAATTGACCAGCCAGCTGCAAGACATTATCAGCTGCCATGTTAATCATTAATGAGGCAGACAGTGCCTGTTGCCTGTGTAGTGAACCAAACATTATAACTTGGGTTTTCATTTCATTTAAAATTAACTCACTGAATGAAGAAGAGTCTGCCTCCAGCTTGTGAGAGACAGAGCTGTTGGCACACGGAATGGCCTGGCGGGCCAGAAGCACAAAGGGAACATGAAGTCCCTCACAGACATGATCAAACTGTTTGCAGGCAGGCCGTGCCTTTTAATTCAGCTCAGTCCCAGTTTCCTGAAGCCCCTGCACAAAATAGCCCTGTGTTTGCAAGCAGAGCCTCTCTATGTCACTCTTCTCTGCTGGATCCTGTGTTGGTACCCTCTTCAAATTACCTTGATAGCATCTCAAAATAAAACAAAAGCAGAAATATAATTCTACTTTCTGCTTTGGGGTTATGTTTTCCTTTTCAGAAAGGTTTAGTTTAAAAAAATACTTTTGTTATGTTTAAAAACCAAAGTAGAGATTCAAACACAGAGAATCTGGGTAAACCTACATTTCTCTTTCAGCAACAAAATAATTGTTTACCCTCCCCCAACATCTATTATTCTTAATCTACCTTGTATATCTGAATTTATCTATTATAGATATTTCATGCAGGAATAATTGATTACCTACTATTTATCTTTTTACAATTATCTATATATGTTCAAGCTTCTTCATTATCAATGTTAACTCATTTCATGCCAAGGTAATGTATCATTGTTTATATATACCACAGGTTACTTATCCAGGCATCTGCCCAAGGCTGTTTCTACCCTTTGACTAATGCTTCAATCAACATTATCAACACAGGGAGCAAAAGAGCTGTCCAGATGAGCCCAGCATGGACAGAACAGAGGCGAGAATTATTTAAGTTTCTCTCTTGTGGTATCTTGTATGTAATAACAGATAACTGAGACAGTGGAATAACTCATCATTTTTCATTTATACCATGCACACTGCTTGTTTCATATAGATTTCACTTTCCTTTGAAATGTCTCATGGATCCATGCACACAGTTTACTTTTTCTGCTGTCGCCATTAGTGCGTTTATCACAGTCATTTCTAAACTATTAGGCAATTTCAACATTTTGTCACATGACAGTCTGTTTCTATTGAGTCCTTTTCTTTTGATTACATACTGTACATTCTTGATTCCTCACATAATCCCATACTTTTTTACCCTGATGAGCACTATGTGTAAACAAAGATACCTTTATTGAGCTCCTTAAGTCTCTTCTGCTGGGCTCCTGCTGCAAACGCTTCTGCAAAGCTGCTATGCTGAACTGGGTATTGTTAAATCTTCAGTTAGATTCAGCTTACAATTGGATTTAAATATTCTGAGGATAAGATTGGACTGAGTTCCCCTTGGACCAAGCGTAAAGGATACCCTGGAGATGTTCTCACACCTCCTATCTCAGTAGCCACCTTTCTGAACCATGTGAACCAGATGCTCTGTAGACTGGTAACCACCTTTGGGGACTTCGCTCTCCTCTCCAGCCCTACTTCACTCTGTGCCTCAGGAGATTTCTCTTGACCTCATCTTTCCGTATCTAGTTTTTGGAGAGCTACAGCAATGGATTTGGTAAATCCCTGACATGTCAGGAGGGATTCACTCTGTCTTGTTGCCCTTTGCCAAGCCTACTGGAAGCATCTGGTGCATATCTGATACAAAGCTGGTATCCCTTAGATTTCTTCCAATTTTTCTCATCTTGTCACTCTCAGTGGGACATTGCTTTGTCCTCAAGAAGGTCATATGGATCTGGCTGGGACTCTGTTCAGTTCACCTGCCTGTGACCAGAAGACAGAAAGTCACTTCAGTGCACTGCAGTTGGTGCCTGCCTTTTACTTGGGAAACTCTATGCTTCTCAGAGGGATTTTCCTCTGCTTTTTTTCCATCTCCACGTGGTTTTCTCTCTGTGGTGGTTTGAAAGAGGCCAGTTCCATAAGCTCAGATATTTAAATGCCTGGTCCCCAGTTGGCGAAACTGTTTGGGAAGGGTTAGAGATTTGCCCTTGTTGGAAGAGGTGTGTCACTGTGGGTTTTAGCTTTGAGGTTTCGAAAGCCCATGGGTTTCCCAGTTAGCTCTCTCTGTCTCCTATTTTCAAATAAGGATGTAAGTTCTCAGCTTCTGCCATGCTCTCTGCATGATGGTCACAGATCCACCTTTTGGAACCCAAAGCTCCAAATTGAAATCTTTCTTCTCTAAGTTGCCTTGGAAATGGTGCCCTGTCACAGCAATAGAAAGTAACTAAGACACTCTCCATGTGTTAAAGGTAGAGTTGGCAGGTGTTACTGACTTGTTTTATAACCAAGAATACCATCATACCAACCCCTATATGGCCATTCCAAGTTTGAAGAAAGTTAGCTTGGTTTCTCTTTGCCTCAGTCTGATGGATTCTTCTCTTACCCACTGTTCCAGTGACATGTCCCTCCACATGCTTCCCTTTCCCCTGAATATAACTCATTTGGGTTTCCTTTGCATCTTCTGCTCTCTAATGGATTTTTCTAAATTATAATTTTATATCTTCCCCACTTTGCTCATGTTGCTAAGGTAGTAAATTAAACAGGAAATTGCATCCGGATGTGATGATTTTTCAGTTGCTATTAATGTAGTGATTTTTTTTTTGTTCTACACACCCACATTTTTCTATTTGTAAAGCAGTTGCTACCTGCCAGTCAAGAGGGTGGGAAGAGTAAGCATTGGAGAATTGGTAAAATACTGGAAAATGGGGAAGGAATTCAGATGACCGTACAATGTAGACACGCTCACCTCTCTGTTCCTCTCCTTTCTCTGTCTTTGAGTGTGATGTTTGCTCTGCTCTTCTTTCTTTACTTTGTGCTGCTAATTCTCTTATTTCTCCCAATAACCCCTCCCTTCAGCCACCCCCTCAGTCCAGTGATTCCCAATCATATGGCTGTAATATAATTACACATTTATGTATGCACATTTTTGGTGGACAATAAGGCCTCTAAAAATGGGCACTATGTTCCATCCTGGAATTTAACAGAATGGCCATAAACAGTATTTATTCTAAATCACCATGCTGAAAGTAAGACAGGAATAAATGGCTCTTAATAGTGTTATTCATTCGTTTGGAAAACATTCTATATCTATTTATACATAGCACAATGCTAGATGCTCTTGGAAAATGCCACATGACTGCATATGGCCCACACATCCTTGTCTCACAGGATGCATAATTAACAAGAAAGAAACAGAAACACACAGGAAAGGCTACATAACACTTCAAACCTTCAATAAAAATATGATGGATGTAAAAGCAAAAATAATTTCTATAATGAAAGACAGGATCAACTGTGTTAGCATATTGATGCTGATGACAGGACCAAGCACACAAACTCTGAGATGGGCCTTTATGTTTGGCAATTAGGAGGTAACAGTGAGCTTAGAAAGTAGAACTTGGTAATCTGGTGACAATAGAAGCCAGACACCTGGCATTTTGGAGTAAAATAGTGAAAGGAAGTGGAACATGTGGCAAAGCTGCAGATGATAAGGGTCTCCCAGAGAAGAGAGAGACTGAAGTACCTAGAAAATAAAGAATGCCTGCTAGAACAACGTCTGGGAAGAGATAAGGGCCCAGAACAGCCCATTAGGATCAAAGGTGAATGAAGGGCCCTTGCCTCTGAGATATGAGGAAAACGAAGGCAGAGATATTGTGAGAGAAGGTTGTAAAAGAAAAGAAAACATGAGGGATGCCTTAGAAAAGGTCACTTTCTAAGAGGACAGGAGGGCAGCCAGGAGAGAAGCCTTCATGAGGTGAAGGAGCTTTAGATGAGTGTATTTGTACAAGTTTCTCTTGCTTGAACATACTCTATGTCGTATGACCTTGCAGACATGTGAGATAGAGACGCAAGGCACAGCAGATGTAAAACTATCCACCGAGATGCAGCTAGCATCCCTGAGACAGGCTGATGGAAGAAGAGAAGGCAAGCACAGGTTCAACTGTTTCCAGGGGCAGTCTAGTCCGAAAAGCAACGATGAAATCCAGTGGAGTCCAGAGTTATATCTCAGGGCACTTAAGAGGAATTCTAAGTCTCCAATCAAAAAGTCAAAGACTGGGCTGAATGGTCAAGGTTGGGATAGGAGCTGAAGAGAACACCCAGACTAGAGATGGGTATCAGAAGTGGACTCCAGTGCAGTTCACTGGTTACCAGACAAGCCTCAGTGACCAATTTGGTTATACTCTTATAAGCCACCCACAAGTATAGTTCCTTTTTCCAAGAGATTTTAAAATGGATTTTGGGCCTTCTTACTAGCATACAAACAGGTTACTCCAGAGAACTGTGCCACAGGCAGGGGAGTTTGAGTCAGAATCTCACATGATAAGCATCAAGTCCTGGGATAGTACCAAGTATGATGGCAGGAAAGAATCAAGACAACATGGACCAAGACTCAGATAGAGGCAAAGGTAAAGCAGGCCATTTGTTAGAATAGAGGAAGATGGCTGAGGCCTAAGTAAAAGACAAATTTGTGACTCATGCTCTAAAAAAAATCACAGAGAAAATATTACATAAACTAATCCTTCCATCACAAGCATGAGTTCTGGAAAGTCACCAAGGGCTGAACAGTATACAGGTTCAGAGCATGGACTTGATGGATTTAGAGGAGAAATCACAAGACTGATGATGTGCCACAGTAAGATCACATAAGATTGCTGAATGGCCCTAGGAACACAAAACCAGAGAAATAAATATTCCCAACAATAACTAGCAAAAAGACTACTGCCCAGGAGTGGGTTGTTAGCATGGAATTCCTGAGAAGTGCAGGCCATGGCAATGACAGAAATTTTCAAAATCTAAAGGGTGGAAAGGAGTTAAAAGGGAGGTAAATGCATTGATGTGATCAAGGATCCAGAACACAAGAGCTGGCTTGTAAAAGTGTCTCAGGGGGAGCCAGCTGAGAGGTATGCTTGCCTAGAGCCAAGGCGGCAAGCTGAAAGGAAGACAGGAACATTATGATTATTCATAAGCATTCTCGGTTCCTAATTCTTAAGGTCTGTGTCTAGCCAGGGGGACCAGGCAGACCTCTGTTATGGAAACATGGTACAGAATTCAAAAGAACACAAAAGAGTCTCCACCAGGAAAACGCTGTGTGATATTTTAATGGACCAGTGGTGTATTCTGTAAGAGGCTCTGACCTTGGAAAATTGGGATTGGTGGAGATGATCCAGAGGAAAGAAATGAAACATCCAGTGGCAATTGCAATGTGTTTTCTGACAATCACACCCTCTCTCTCTCT
Organism: Sigmodon hispidus; assembly: GCA_004025045.1. Classification (NCBI taxonomy): domain Eukaryota; kingdom Metazoa; phylum Chordata; class Mammalia; order Rodentia; family Cricetidae; genus Sigmodon; species Sigmodon hispidus. The sequence goes on from PVIH01002412.1 coordinate 70,831, forward strand.
CTCTCTCTCTCTCTCTCTCTCTCTCTCTCTCTCTCTCTGACCTATGTGAATGTGGTCTGAGGAATAGGTGACTCCTAACATCTGCCCTCCATTATCATCTGCCACTTGAAGAAGCTGAAGGAAGTCAGATCCTGGAGGATCACCCTTTGTCACCCTGTACAGCCTTACACTAAGTCAATCAGAATTTATGTCTTTAAATCTTGAGCATATAAGATCTGTAGAGGCTGCAGTGTGTGTGTGTGTGTGTGTGTGTGTGTCAGTGTATGTGTGTGAGTGTGTGTGTAAGTGTATGTGTGTGACTGTGTGTGTATGTGTGAGTATGTGTGAGTGTGTATGTATGTGTGTGTGTATGTGTGTGAGAGTGTGTGTGTGTATATGTGTGTGAGTGTATGTATGTGAGTGTGTGAGTGTGTGTGTGTGTGTTAGGGGGTGTTGGGATTTATGTGTATTTTGGTATGGTTCGCCTATACCTAGTTATCTGGTGGCAGATTCTTACGGATGCAGATGGGAACATGGCAGAGGCAGTGGCGGATAGCAGGACACTCTTAGCGGCTGTTTCTATGTAGAAAGGAGCTTTATTGTCAGATGAAACAGTTATGATTAACCAGAAGATTGTGGTTATAATAGCAGAGAAGGCAACAAGAAAGAGAAAGGGAAGAAGAAGAAAGGAAGGAGAGAGGAAGCTCCCAAGAGAGGACAAACACAGACAGAGAGAGATGCATGAGAACCCTTATTTTAAAGGATCAGAGCCCAGGAGAAAGCGTGGCTTGACGGCAGACCTCAGAGGGCGTGGCTCTTAAAGACTAACAGGGGGTTGCCATAGAACCTTTAGATTCTTATTTTTCTAAGTCTGGTCCTGATGTTCTCACTATTTTTCTGAGCCCTTCATATATTTTCATTATGTTCTGTCTCCGTTTAAAGTAGTTTGGAGAAAGTTTCTACAGCCTGTGGTCAGAGCTCTGACTGAGGTGCACAGTAAGGCAGACAGAGGAACAGAGGAAGGCTCCTGGAGAGATGACAGCAGACTTGCTTGTCAGTGAGGCAATGTTGAAACAACTGCCCTTAACATGGACTTCAGGAAAGAAGTCAAACACACAGAGGAAGATGATGTGCATTGAGATGAAACTGAGAAGTGAAAATGTAAGAGACCTGTGGGCCCTGATGCATATCAGAAAGATGGAGATCCCACTGTAAATTTGTTGTAGAATATTATTTTAACTAGGCAAAGATGTTTTGCACTTGTTTATGCTACAGAGTATTACTTTAACTTTGTAAAGGTGTGTTATATTTGCTTATGCTGCATTTGTTTAATGATATAAGGATGTGTGGTTAATTATGTAAAGATCGTTGTATGTGTTTGACCCTGCCTGCCTAAGGTACCTGATTCGTCTAGTAAAGAGCTGAATGGCCAATAGCTAGGTAGAGAAAGGAAAGGGAGGGGCTGGCAGGCAGAAAGGATGAGTGGGAGGAGAAATCTAGGCCCAAGAGAATTAGAGAAGGATAGAGGATAGAGGATGAGCAAGAGAGGGATGCCCCTGGGGCCAGAAGCCAGGCAGCCACCAGCCAGACGTGAGAAGCAGTGAAAGTAAGGTACAGAAGGAAAGAATGATAAAAAGACCTGCATAAAGGTAAAGAGAATTCCCTTTTATTCACAGGCAAATGTATAGATTTGGAGAATATCCTCCTGAGCAAGGTATCTCAAACCCAGAAAGATAAGCAGGCGATGTACTCACTCATTAGTGGACTCTAAACAAAAAAAGCAAAAGCAAAGCATGTCAAAGCTGCAAACCACAACCTCTGAACAGCTTGGGATCTGAAACACCTGGGAGTGGCACCTTGGATCCCACTCCTTCTAGGGGAACACCTGACTCAGTCTTGATGTTGGGTGAGGAAACTGGATGTACCAGGAGTGGATGCTGAACTGAGCAATATTGGGGGGACCTTGGAACCTCCTGCCCATGCTGGGGGGGATGGGGAGAAAAGAGAGTGACTGGAGGGGATGGAAGGGGGGAAGAGACCTTGAATAAGGATATACACAGATAGAAAATGTGACTTTATTCATAATAATAAAAAAAGAAAGAGGGAAAAGAGATAAAGAGAAACAGGTTAATCTAACTTTAAAAAACTAGCGATGTAAGCCCAAGTTAGGCTGAGCATTCATAACTAATAAGTTTCTATATCATGATTTGGGAGCTGGTTAGTAGTCCAAAAAGAGAACACCTTGTACATGGTGGTAGATTTGGCAAGGGTAAGGGCTGAAAGTCATGCAGAACTAACTCTAGTAGAAATGATAATGGCATAAACAAATGCTATTGAATGTGACAAATGTTATAGCTAAAATCCCAAATGCATATATTATGTACATTCTCTTTGCCTCAATTTCTTATTGGCAAAATGTGATAATGAAATAATTAACAAAATGCAAAAACCATGATACATAATCTCCCCCAAATAGTTCTTTTTTTTTTTTAAATAGGAAACACATAGTGTTACATGTACGAAAAACATAAAGCCATACTCCTAACTACTCCTTGCTGTTGAGAGATGGCAGAAGTTACTTTTAAGATCGGAAAGCAGAGCAGTAACAGCAATGCTCATTATTCACGTTTATTAATCTCTTTCCATGTGCCAGAGACACTATCTCCCTTATTTCCCACAAGAGCCCTATGAGGTAGGCACCGATATTATCAGTACTTAACAAATGAAGGAATCTGACCAAAACCACTGTTAAGTGGCAGAGAGAAGGAAGAGGTAGGAGCAAGGTTGATGAGCAGTACATCTAAGACCTCTTCCAACAAAATTTTAACCACTAGAAACACCCCACTGCCTGGTATCACCTTATAGGAGCTTGTTCTGGTGTGGCTCTCTGTCCTTAGTTTTATAACACATGATACCAGAGGACACAATTCATAGATCACATTTTATTTTCTGTTCTACTTCCCAAAAGTATGTATTGTTCATAAATGAAAAGTAATTGCTCTGGTTTGTGACCTCATAAAATTAGCATATTTTCTCAATTAGATTCATATCAGATCACCTCTGAAAAGCATCTCTAAAAGAACCTGCTCACTTCCCACCTGCCTGATGGCAATGGGAGCAAACATACTAAGTGCCCCCACTTCTTGCCTTCAAAGAGAGATCATATTTATCCGGAACACTAATCAAAGAAATGTGCTGCCACATTGCTCAATTGGAGCCCTGACTTCATTACTAAAATGTGGTGTCTGCTGAGGTGGGTGTCTGGGGCAGCTGTTCAACATATGCCTACCAACACTGAATGGCCCTGTTAGTCCAGAGAGTGAGGGATGCTCCATCCCTTTGAAGCTGAAGGGGAAATTGTAAGTAAGCATAAAGTAATTACCCACTTGGAACTGGTCCAGGCCATGTTCAACGCAATTGAATGCTTCTGTCCTTGATGCCAACCTTCCCCAGCTTAGGGAGGTTAGAGACTTGGAATATTTTTTTACCACTCTCTGCTGCAGAGACCCGATGTGCTTTGAAGCTGGATCTGAAATTCACTTCGGTCACCAAGGGGAGGGATTACTGCCTTCCCAGCCAAAGAACATCCTGTCTCAGGAGAGTTAACATCATTTCAAATGCTCTTTGGTTCATGTTAATATTGCTACTTTCTCTCTTCCTGTGGCAGGCAGTGTACAGACGGCCTTCTGCAGATACTGCCTCACCTGAAAGGTGCAGCAGCCGTCCATGTCAGAGAACAGCATAAGCATCACCGTCCTCAGTTACAGACAAGGAAACGCGATGTTAAGGAAGATAATTGACTAGATGGGGATGGAGTCATGGTCTTCTAAGCTTGTCATCTGGCTATGTTGTGCTCTTTTATGCCATTCCACTTCTAATTGTATGCTTCGCAATCAATGTACATTTGAAGACCTCCTGACTCTCTTTCAATTGCTTTCAAAGTCTTTCCAAAATTGTTTTTAAAAAAACATTTACAAACAAAAGTCACATGAAACAATGTTTTAAAGACACAGACAGGGATTCCAGGTCCTTTGAAGAGCATGAGCTTATCCCGTTAATCAAGTTCAACTCTGAAGAATGTGAACAGGCAGAGAGGAACCTGGAGGGCTACCAGAGGAACATGTGAATCCCTTGTGAACATAGACATTTGTCTAGAAGGTGATCCTAATGGGCAGATTTCATTAAGAGTTCTAAGCTTGAGAAAGGATGAAATCCCTTCACTTTGGCATCTATTGTTTGGAGAGGTTCATCACCATCACTGATCCTACAGAAGTCCTGTTAGAGTCCAGATCCAAAGTAACACCAGGACAGTACAGATTCATGCTGGCTGAGGGAATCTGAGAACAGGTGCACTGATGAGGAGTCTTGAGCAGGGCGCCACTATAACACATGGTGACATCGTAGCTTCAATGCAGTAACCTCTGTCTCCAAAAGGAAGAGGCTTCAAACCGGACCAGCCAGCTGGCGGTAGAGGTGGGTAGCAGTGACTGCCCATCCCATGTCCCAGGAGACGAACCACCTGTATGAGGAGAAGCATAGCATCCTGACCCCATTGAATGCCCCAAGGAAACATCCCCAGGACAATAAGTCTGTGAAGTTCAGTTGGTCCCTGTGTTTGTTCTTCCAGAGGACTGAACATAGAGGAGGGAAGCCTGGGGGGAGCAGTGCTCAGAGCACAGGTAGTACAAGGAACAATACAAAGTATTTTTACAGTATCTATGGATCTATGTTCTGGCACACAATGCCCCTATTTAAAAACAAAAAACAAAAAACAAAAACAGAATTATCTACATAAAGACTAGAAATCTTTCCCTGACAAAGATTTCCAGACAGAGTAGAAGACATCTATAAAAGAGCAGGAGTTTATAAGCCCCAAATGCCTAGAACTTTGAAAGCAGGAAGAAGGTTTTCAATTAAATAGTGAGCATCAAAACAATGCTTTGATATTTCAGAGCATTGACCAAAAAACAATAATAGAAACTTCTTTTTAAAACATGGTGAATTGTGGGAGTGAAGATGGCAGGTGATGCCCAGCACAATTGTGCACCTCTATAAAACAAAATATCAGTACATGGCTTCCCACAGATGGAAGGGGGAGGGGGGAATGCAAGTGAGCACAGTAATAAACATTAGTATAAAGACCAGATAAAATCCAGAAAATTGTATTTTATATGTTTTTTTTTTAAAAAAAAAGAGAGAGAAAAATAAAATACTCTAATACAGAGTGGTAAGAAATCCTTAGTGGGACCGTAAGCAGAAAGCAAAAGAAAAGCATTATTGAGCATCACAGGTATGGGATCTGGATGTTTGCACACAAAACAAAAGTGATAAAGGAAGAAGTGTGTTGAGGGTAGTGTGTGTGTGTGTGTGTGTGTGTGTGTGATTATATAAATACATAGCTTGCTCTCTGGGCCGTGGTAAGGAATTTTTTAACAAGGGTTTTACTGTCAAGCTTTGTAGATGCAGAAATCAGGGGTTTTATTGTTCCACACCCTAACAGCCTCTCCTGTTCACTGAATTCCAAGCATCAGTACAGACCCAGGAAGCTATTTGTGACTCAGATGCAAATTTTTGGATACAAGTCTACACAGAAGAAGTGTGCATTGCACAGTATCACATCCGTTGTGTAACTGAAGCCCAGCTCTGAGAAAAGCAGTATGAGCAGCCATATGTCATTCTCAGCAGCATTGCCGAGATGGGTAGGATCAATTATTGATCTCACCTTGGTGCCCCTTTCTCAGGGGAAATTGCTTTAGTTTGTTACAGTCTTTTCTTTCAGAGCCCTGGGGACATTGGTAGGAGTATATATGCTGCCTGGCACTTACCTGCCTTCCCCCTGCTCCTCAAAAGAACAGCCTCTAGTACAAGGTTGGGGTCTCCCAAGATACAGCTGGCGGGAGAAGTCTAGTCTACATCGGAAGACCAATGGAAAGAATTCAGCACCAGTGTCTTAGCTCCTTCATGGGTGCAGACAATGCAGGACAGTGATCGTCTCTCACATAGCCCTTTCTGTTTGACCTGTCTGAATCCAAGAAAGAAAACAGCTCATCGCTTCTCGGATATGGAGAACTCCTAAACAAGAAGCCTAAGAAAACTGCAAAGCATCTCAGTTGTCTCCTCAGCAAGGAGGGACTCATGGCCCTATTGTGTTTTGTGCTTGTCTTACTTGGTCCTTATTGACTCTTCTCCCACATACTTTCCTTCTCTCGTGTTGCCTTTACTTTCCTTTCCTTTCTCCACTCTCCATCCTAAGATTTTGTTAGCACTACTTTAATCTATGAATCATTTCTCTTACATTATCTCAGCCTTATCAGGGGTGAGGTTGCTATTTTCATTTTTCTCACTATATTCATTTTTTTCTCATATTGAATATGATCCTTTTCTTATACAATATATCCTGGTTATAGTTTCTATTCACTTTATTCTTCCCAGTCCCTACCCATCTCCCCTACAGCTCTCACTCTTTCTGATTCTCATTAGAACAGAACAGCTTTCGAAGAGATAACAACAAAACATGACAAACTAAAATATAGTAAGATAAAGTAAAAATCATCATATCAAGGCTAGACAAGGCAACCCAACAAGAGGGAAAGAGTCTCAAGAACAGGCGCAGGAATCAGAGACCTATTTATTTACACAGTCGGGAGTCCCATAAAAATAGTAAGCTAGTAGCTATTGTACATATGCAGAGGACCTGGGGCTGACCCTTGTGGGTCCTGTGCTTGCTGCTTCGGTTTCTGTGAGTTCATATGAGCCTTTAGATGGTGATTCAGAGGGCTTTGCTCTCCTGGTATCCTCAGTCCCCTCTCTCTCTTACACTCTTTCTACCTCCTCTTCTATGATGTTTCCTGAACTCTGATCGTAGGGATTTGATGGAGACATCTCATTTAGAACCATGTAGCAAGGACTCTCTCTCTCTCTGTCTCCCTCTCTCTCTCTCATATTGTTTTTCCATATGAAGCTGAGAATTGTACTTTCAAGATCTGTGAAGAATTATGTTTGAATTTTGCTGCATTGCATTGAGTCTGGTGGATTACATTTAGTTAGGACATTGCTTTGATAGGATGGCCATTTTTACTTTGTTGATCCTATTGATCCATGAGAATGGGAGATCGTTCCTCCTTCTGACATCTATTTAATTTCTTTCTTCGGTATTTTAAAGTTTTTATTGTGCAAGTCTTTTACTTTCTTGGTAAGAGTGACATCAAGATATTTTATATTATTTGAGGCCATTGTGAAAAGTGTTCTGTCCCTGATTCTTTTCTCAGTCTACTTGTAATTTGTATTTAGGAGAGACACTGATTTTTATGACTTAATTTTGTATCCAGCTACTTCACTGAAAGTGTTTATCAATTGTAGAAGTTCCCTGGTGGAATTTTTAGAATCACTTATGTATACTATCATATCATCTGCAAATACTGATACTTTGACTTCTTACTTTACAATTTGTATCCCCCTGATCTCCTTCAATTGCTTTATTTCACTACCTAGGACTTCAAGTACTATACTGAATAGATATAGAGAAAGTAGAAAACTTTGTCTTGTACCTGATTTTAGTAGAATTGCTTTGGATTTTTCTTCACCTAATTTGATGTTGGTTATAGGCTTGCTGTAAATCGCCTTTATTATGTATCAGTTTGTCCTTTGCATCCCTAATCTCTCTAGGATTTTATCATGAAGGAGTGTTGAATTTCATAAAAGGCCTTTTCTGCATTTAATGAGATGATAATGTGGGGTTTTCTCGCAGTTTGTTTATGTGTGGATTACATTTATTGATTTTTGTATATTGAACCATCCCTGCATCTCTGGGATAAAGTTTATGTGATAATGATGAATGTTCTTGTTGATGTGTTCTTGGATTCAGTTTGCAAGTGTTTAATTTTTGCATTTATGTTTATAAGAGAAAACAGTCAATTAAATACATGGTTTGGTTTTATTATTGGTATTGCAGTCTGCAACCTGCCTTCACTATTCCAAGCAACAGTTGAAACTGAGACCTTAAGAGAAAACTGTCACTACAAAGATTCCTATATAAAATAAAAAGTAGTATTTAGCCCAACAGATGTACAAACCCTAAATGAGAAATATGAATGGGCAAAGCAATACGACTATTCCAAAACATCCAAATTCATCATCAACTGATTCCAGACATAGCAAAGATGATTAAAGTTACAGACAGGAAATTTAAAAGGAAAAAATTTTTAATTTGTCAAATGCCTAAACTAATATTTCAATAAATAGATAAATGAGATTTACAAGTGGAGCTGAGATAGATGAGAAATTCATAAAAATGATAGATATTCTGAAAAACAACTCAAATAAATTCTAAGATAAAAGGCTGATAAACTCATCAGCAGAAAGAGTGTAAGAGATAGAGGGAACTGAAGATACCAGGAGAACAAAGCCCTTTGAATCAACTGATAAAGCCCCCTGTGAACTCACAGAAACTGAAGCCAGCCAGCGCAGGGCCTATAAGGGTCAGCACCAGGTCACCAATGAACCTGATCAAGCAGAAGAAACACTATTGAGGAGTGACCACAGGGTGATCAGCCATTACCTCAGACAATGATAAAAAAAAAAAAATCATTACCACAGCCTTTAAGATTTCTAGGTCTCAATAAACATGCCAAAATTATGAATCTTAGAAGTAGAGAAAGAAACTAAAATACAGATTAAAAGTGTAGGAAGACTATTTAATTAAATTATACAAGATGCTCAGTGTAGCAGCATGTTCATGTAATGGCAATACTAGAAAGGCTAAGGTGGAAAAATTGCCATGAGTTTGAGATCACCTGGGCTATATACCAAATATCAAGCCAGCAGGGCTTACAAGTGATAGCCTCTCTCAAAAATTTTCTATCAAGTTTTTTTTCTCAAATTTAAGGAAAGATGTAGATGCTTTGGAACACCAATAAGAAATCATGCCATATTATAGTTAAAATACCAAGAACACAGAGAACAAAAAATAAATATTTAAAGAGGTAAGATAATTCCAAGATAAAAACAAATAATCTTTCATGATAACAGCAGACTTCTCTATAGAAACTACAAGAGATTTTGTAATATATTTTGAATCCTAAAAATAAATAACAATAATCACCAATCAAGATGATTATATCCATCAAATGTACCCTGTAAATTCAACAGAATACCTTAGAGGGTAAGTGCAATCTATGGATTTAGCCCAACAGATGTACAAATTCTAAAACAGTATGAGAACTTGGAAAGGAATAGATTTCAATCAAATATATTGGCAAACAGGAATTTAAAAAGCATCATGTATTTTTACTCAGTAAAACAGAAAACATGTAAGATGAGCAAGGAAAAAAAAAAACAAAACAAAGAGTATTTGAGTCAACCAGGAAAACAAAAACACAAAAATGATTAGCACAGATCTCTCAGTGATAACCTTGAATATAAATGGTATTAATTCAAAGAAATTGACTGGTTTTCAAGCAAGAAGCAACTGTTGTCTGTCTACAAGAAACACACGTTACATAGAAAGACATGCATAGATTGAGAGTAAAGAGATGAAAATTCAGTCTTCAAAAACATTGAATTTGAAAGCAGCCTGGAATATCTGTGACAAAGCAGAATTCAAAGCAAAATTATGCAAAGAGATAAAGAAGTGCCTTGTATAACAATGATCTATCAAAATGATATGATTTTAAATACGCATGAAACATTGATGCACTCAACTTCATAAAATTATTGCCTGCAAACTTTAAGATGTCATTTTTTACTGCTGCATAATACTCCATTATGTAAATGTATCACTTCTTAAAAATTCATTCTTTAGTTGAGGGACATCTAGCTTGTTTTCAGGTTCTGGTTATTACAAATAATGTTGCAATGAACCTAGTTAAACAAATGTTTTTGTGGTATGAATATACATCTTTTGGGTATATACCCAAGAATGGTATTGCTAGATCATTAGTAGACTTATTCCCAGTTTTCTAAGAAACTGCCATACTGATTTCCAAACTGGTTATACAAGTTTACACTGCCAACAGCAATGAAGGAGTATTCTTGCTCCACATGTCCTCCACCATAGGCTGTCCTCAGTATTTTTTATCTTAACCACTAAATGGTATCTTAGCCATAAAATGGTATCTCTGAGTTGTTTTGATTTGCATTTCCCTGATGGCTAAGGATGTTGAAAAAAATCATCCTGAGCGAGGTAATCCAGACACAGAAAGACAAAATGGTATGTACTCACTCATAAGTGAATATTAGACATAAAACGAAGAATAACTAGGCTACAATCCACAATTTCAGAGAAGATAGGTAACAAGGAGGACCCTAAAAGAGACATCCATGGGTCAGGGGTGGTGAGAGAAAGAAATAGTTAAGACCTCCTGGGTAAATTGGGAGCATGGGGGGGGTTGGGTAAGGGGAGGTGGGAAGAGAACATGAGAGAACAGGATGTTTGAGAAAGAACTGAGAGAGAAGACAACAAAATAGATATCTTGACAGAGGAAACCATTTTGTAGTTAGGGAGAAACCTGGTGGTAGGGAAACTCCCAGGAATCTACAAGGATGACCCCAGCTAAGACTCCAGAAATAGTGGAGAGGGTGCTTAAACTTATCTTCCCCATAATCAAGTTGATGAGCACCCTAATTGTCATCACAGAACCTTCATCCAGCAACTAATGGAAGCAGATGCAGAGATCCACTGCTAAGCACTGGGCTAAGCTCCCAGTCCAGTTCAGAGAAGAAGGAGAGATTATATAAGCAAAGGGATCAAGACCATAATAAGAAAACACATAGAGATGGCCAACTTGAGCTATGGGGAGCTCACTGACCCTGGATTAACATCTGGGTAACCTGCATGGGACAGAATGAGGACTTCTGAATGGGAATGGCTATTGTGTGGCTTGAGCAGTTGGTGGGGCCTCTGGCAGTGGGACCAGAATTAATCCCTAGTGCATGAACTGGCTTTCTGGAGCCCATTCTCTGTGGAGGGACACCTTGCTTAGCCTTGATGCAGGAGGGAGGGGCTTAGTCCTGCCTCAACCTGATATCCCAGACTTTGCTGATTCCCCATGGGAGGACTAACCCTCTCTGAGGAGGAGGGGAGTGGAATGGGGGAAGCTGGGGGTGAGTAAAAAGAGGGGAGAGAGGAAAAACTGTGGTTGGTATGTAAAAACAAACTTTTTATATAAAAAAATGTCAAAAAGTACATTTTTTAAATGTAAAGAGACAGATAAGTCTAAATAAAATAATGCTGGGTGACTGAAATATATCACTTTTATTAATTGGCTAAACATGGATTGAAAAAGCTCAATAATGTTATGCCCCCCCCCCTTGATCTCTAATTTTCTGAATTTGAATCACCTTCCCATGCCTTTTAGTTAATTTGCATAAGGGTTTGACAAAATTATTGATTTTTTAAAAAAAACCTTTTTTCCACGATACTTTATTTATGGTTTTTGTTTCTTTATATTTTATTGATTTCACCCCCTTAGTTTGATTATTTCTTGCCATCTACTGTTGGGTGTGATTTTTTTCATTTTCTTCTAGAGCTTTCAGTCGAGATTTAAGTTACTAGTATGAGATATCTGCATCTTTTGTATGTAGGCATTCTGTGCTATGGACCCGACTCTTTAGAACTACCTTCATTGTACCGCATACGTTTTGTGATGCTAGGTTTTCATATCATTTAATACTAGAAAGTCTTTAATTTCTGTCTTGATTTCTGTCTTGACCCATGTTTTATTCAGTAGTAATTTTTCAGTTTCCGTAAGTTTGCATCTTTCTGTTGCTTAGGTTACTGACTTTAATCTGTAGTCATCAGATAAAATGCAAGATGCTATTTCAATTTTCTTGTATTTATTGAGACTTGCTTTGTGTCTAAGTATATGGTCAGTTTTGGAGAAAGTTTCATGAGGTGCTGAGAAGAAAGTGTATTCTTTTGTGTTTGGGTAAAATGTTCTGAAAATACCTGTTGGGTCCAGTTGGTTTATGACATTAGTTAGCTCCAGCATTTCTTTGTTTAATTTTTATCTCAACAAAAACTAGTTTTGTTTCCTGTATATTAGAAATTATTGAGTATTAAAGTACTGGCAGCCAACGTGGAGCACATACACCCACATAAAACCTAAAAACAACAGCAACAACAACAAAAAATTTTTTTAAAAAGTTATAAAGCACAAAAACAAAGCCAGAAACTGCTTCCAAGTTATATCTCTAATAAGACATAATACAGAAACAACATGGCATACAGACTGAAACTATAAAACAGCAGGCCTGGAGCAGGCAGAGTAAAGTACTAGACAAGTTCCCAAAGTCTCACAAAAGCCTTGATACAAACAACAAACTATATACAATAAATTTAAAATTTCTACTCATAAAAATGACAACAACAAAAGAGTCAAAAACTGCTTCTTAACAGCAGCATTTTCTTAAGTCAGCTCTGTTTGCTGGCAGTGAGCAAACATGCAGCTCCTTTATATGAGGTTTCCTGACTCGGCCTTCCTGACAAAAATGGTACGACTCTTTTAAGAAGCCCTGCTGCCAAATACTTAAAATTCATAAACAACAGGATGTGGGGCTCTACTTTATAACAACATAGACCCTAAGATTCCCCAGAGTTAAGATAATAAATAACTTCACAATATTTAATACTGCTTCCCAAAATTAAAAAGATAAGTATGGCTCTAATATTTCCACCATGTTTAAAAGCCAAATAAAACAGTCAACAGCCAAAACAGTGCTTTACAGTCTAACATTTTAAAAACTCTTCCAATTAAAAATAATAATACTCAATAAAACAAACTCAAAACCTCAAAATAAATTACTATATAAAATACATAAGGCTAAAAAATAAAATAAAATAATTTCTTAAATAAAATAATAAAAATGTAAGCCACATAAAGATAAAAAGTAGATAGTCTAAATTATAGTTATTATTGTGTTTTCTTTTAATTTTTTAACTGTTAATAAAGTAACTACAAAAGGACATTTAATTATAAAAGCTACTAAGCATATATATCAAACAAGCATATATATATTAAAAGTATCTTATACAGTGAGTTCATATGAGCTTTGCTCACATTGATTTAGAGGTTCTTGTTTTCTCCATTCTCTCTAGGTCTTATACACTTTCTACCTTCTCTCCCATGAAGTTCCATGATCCATAAGGGGAAAGGTCTGATAGAGACATCCCATTTAGAGCAGAGTGTTCCGAGGTCACTGATTCTATGCATAATGTCTGACAGTGGGTCTCTGTATTTGTTCCTATCTGCAGCAGAAAGAAACTTCTCTGAGGATGGCTGAACATGATATTGATCTGTAAGTATAGCAGAATGTCATTAGGAATTATTTTGCCCCTACATGGTTTTTGTTGTTATCATTTTTAAGACTGGGAGCATTTGGTTTTACCCCCAGAGCCCTGCACTATCTAGTCTCCAGTTCTTGGTCACTCAAGCAGTGTCAGGTATAGGTTTCATCTCATGGAGTGGGCCTTAAGTCAAATGAGATATTTGTTGGTTAACTCCCACAAGCTCTGTGATACCCATTGACTTTATCAGTGTCACTTTCATATATGTGTATTTTTAGAAAACTTCTACGGTATTACCTTTCCATACTGTTCTTCTACTGGGCAATAATTTTATCTGTATTCAGCTTTGTTTCTCTTCATGGTCCCCTCTCCTCTCCCACGCCCCATTTGATCTTACTGTTTCTGCACCAACCCTCTTCCATTCATAACTATCTTTGCTCTTTCCCTATACCAGCAAGATCTATTTGCCTCAAATAACACTTTAAACTGAGCCTTATGGATTGCAGCTTGTTTATCATTTACCTAACATCTAATATCTACATATAAATGTGTTGCAAATATTATTTTAAGATGTGTTACATTTGTTTATGCTATGGAACATTGTATGAGATTCTTGTTTTTATGTGGGCTAGAAGTTTGACTTGTTTGTAGCAACTTACCTTTTAAAGATGACTTAGACAATTATATTAATTGTATGTTGTTTGGTCTATGTTTTAGGTACATTGTTAGTTTTTTATTTTAATTTAATTTATTTTTATTAATTTGCTTGTCATGTGGCTTGTAGCATGGCTTAGTTTATTGGGGTATATGGGGTTTTTTTTCTTTTTTGGTGCAGAGTTCCGAATATACTAGATTTGCTCTTTATATCTGTAAGTCCAATAAGTCCTTTCTCTCCCCCTAATAAACAATGATACCCAAGCTACAGTATGCAGAACTGGAGAGGCTAGGTATAGAGTAAGGGGCTGCAGGGGTGGGGGGTAGATAGATCTTCCTAGGAAAGGGAAATAGAATAGACAGTTATGGATAGATAGGGCAATAGAACAAGTTGATTAAGTGGGGAGAGAAGAGAGGGACTAGGGAGGAAATGGGGGAGATAGCTAAAACTAAGGATCATTTGAGGGAGTAATATGGAAACCTAATACAGCATGTGCTTCCTAAAATATATACATATTTATATGTAATCATTCTGAGAAAACCCCAAATCCAATCAGAATGTGATTTGTTATCCACACGACAGTTGTGCCACTATTGCACCAGCAGCACATCTTGTCTAGCATTTGAACTATAGGATTCACAGCTGGGTAAGGTTGATGATGCTCCTTTTCCATCAACAGCGTGTATAGCACTTCCCAGCACTATAAGTCTAGTCAGGAGGGAGGAAGCTTCTAGCTCAGTTCAAGCTTAACATAATCATACTTTGCCTACAACAAGCCTATATATGTCTAGACTTACCAATAGTCAGGTATGGATTTGGGGGTAACTTATGGGACCCTATGGATAGATTCTAAGTGAAGGACAAGACATTGTCTTCCATTGTTTGCACACTGAAGATCCTAGTAGGCTTCAACTGATAGTTCTATACCCATGGCCACAGAGATGATTCTGATTAATATCAATGATTCTCAAAGAAGAGACCAAACAAACAAAATAACAGTAACAAAAGTGTCATGAATGTGAGAAGGCTACCATCAAGGAAAAAAAAAACAAGAAACACAGGTGAAGATGCAATGGTGGGAATGTTGATTGTGGTATGGAGGTTTCTCTACAAAGAAATATTTAACTACTCTATGACCTGCTATACTATTCATGGTATATAGCCCAAAGGATCAAGTCAACATAGTAAGTATTCCACATATCCACTCTTATTGATGTGGTGTTCACAATATGCACATTGCAGATAAGCATGAGAGGCCAAAAATAGATGAATGGGTAAAGAAAATGTGGTATTTATACACAGTCAAGTTTTATTAAGCCACAAAAAAGAGCACAATCTTGTGATTTTCAGGAAAACAGATGGATCTGGAAATCATGGAAAGTGAAATGAACCAGATACAAAAAGATAAGTATTACATCATATCTAGAACTCAGAAAAATAAAAGAACATGAGAATCAAAAGGAAACTATTAGGATATGGAAGGGTGAGACGGAGAATGTGTAACAGATGGTGATAGTTGGGATGAATTTGAATAAAGCACATTACATGCAAACATGAAGCTATTACAATGAACCCATTCCTTTGGACAACTAAATACTTGTTATGGTAATCTGAGAAAGAGTGGCCTCATAGGCTCATAGAGTTGAATGTCATCAGGGAGTAGCATGACTTAGAAGTAGGAAATTAGAAAGTGTGTCCTTATTGGGGTAGGAGTAGACTTGTTGGAGGAAGGTTTCCAAAACCCAAATAAGCCAGTGGCTCTCTCTTCCTGCTGCCTGTAGATCTGGATATAGACCTCTCAGATAGACACACCCATTTCTACCTGGGTGCCATTATGATCCCTGCCATGATGAAGTGGACCAAATCTCTGAAAAGGTAAGCAAGCCCTAATTTAATACTTTCTTTTATGAGTTACTATAGTAATGGTGTCTCTTCACAGCAGTAGAGCAATGACTAAAACATATGCTAAGAAAAAGATAGTACTTTATAATTTGAATGTATTGAAGGGAAAGCAGTCATAAATTACATTCTTATTGTTCAAACACAATGACATAATAAGGACAAATGAGATTTTAAGAGGCTTAGTCTGCAAAAGTCCACGGTAAATTCATTTCTGTGTGATATAGTCAAATAAGAATATTCAGAGATAGCAAGAGAGTTAAGCAAATTAAAAACTGTTAAACATCTTTGCAAAGTGTACTGTTGATTTTTTGAGGCTGGTTTGTTAAACATATTTCCAGGAAACTTCTGGAAAACTTCACCAAAGAAGATAAGAGAAAGATATAAACAAGTAAAATGTCTGAGAAATAAAATGGAAATCAATTATAAATGCAACTTAGAAGCCAAGGAGAAAATGGTGAACCAGTGTCCATCATTAACTGGAGACTCCAGAGACTCAGACTGGTGAACAGCCAAAGAATCACAAGGGAATCAAAAGATCAAAAACTTTTTAAATGTTAAGCATGAAATAAAGGTCTCTCATAAAAATGTTTTAAATGCTTGTGTCTAGATTGGGTTAAAGGTAGCTTCTGTTGGGAATTCAAGATTCTGTCACTCCTAAACTATAAAAAAATTTTAAGAGAAATGGCTGCCAAGAATCAGGTTTCTACAGGAGTCAGTCCCTACATAAATTGTCCACATACATAAATTGTGTATGTGTGTACCAATCACATAAATATATATCATACATGTATGTATGTATGTATGTGTGTGTATACACACACACACACACACACACACACACACATACAATTAAAGAAGAAGAGCTAATGAGTTTGGAGGCAGTGGGGGACACAGGAGTTAAGGAACAGTAAAAGGCAGGACTGATGTAGATGCAGTGCTTATGTATGTAGTTCTCAAAATATTAAATTAAAAGTAATAATAATGAAATAAAAAATATAAAACCTAGAAAAATTATCAGGCTTGTTTTTGAGACAAGGGAAAAAATCACTTTTCTTTAAAACTAAACATAAATAAGACATTAAAACTCTAGGCCCATTGTGTTAAACATACATGAAGAATTCCAAGTAAAAATTTACCTCTGTGATTTAGCATAAATACATTACAATAATATGTTGGAAATGAGGTTTAGATTTATTTTTGTGTGGCGAGAGCTACATACCAAAGCACTTTTTGATGAAAGGATAACATATATGAGATTTATTGCAAATGAGCCAGTATAGGGATATGAAGAAGGGCCATACGTGGAGCAAGAGGGACTGTGAGGGCTGGAGAGAGGCTCCAGAGTGAAGAGCAATTGCTGTTCATTTGGGGGACCTAGGCTTAGTTCCCAGCACCCACATGGCAGCTGCCAACCATCTTTAACTCCAGTTCCAGGGGATTCAACTCCTCTTCTGGCCTCTCCTGGCACCAGGCATAAGTAGTTACACATACATACATGCAAGCAAACATATACATAAATAAAAATAAAATAATTCTTTGGACCTATGTGCTGACCATTTTTGAATTTATGGTAAATACATAGGAGATGCTGTGCTCTGTAGATTTTCTTTGCTAATTTGCATGAGTAAAAAAGTTAATTATTTTGTGTGGGTTATTCCACTATAAAGCGAGTAGTTTCAAAAATTAGGTAAATTCATGAAATGAAATGCATACTTGACATTCACATATATAATTATATCTAAAATTTACCCGAAACCTATAAATATTTAACTCAATAATATGCAGGTTGATGTATAACTGGGGAAATGTACTAATGTTACCCTTTTTACTTTGAAATGGATAGATATATATTAAAGTATATTTAGTAAAATGCTCAGGGTAATGAAAAACACTAAATCCACAGCATGAAGACAGAGTAATGATGGAGCAAGAACAAAATGGGCAATGAGAGAATACTGCTCCATCAATGTAGCAGGAATTCAGAGAGAGCGTATATGTGTTCATATAACACAGGGTACCGGGGCAGCCGGGTCAAAGGGAGACAGAGTGGCGTTTGGTGTGTACGGGCGAGCAAAGCAGCTCCTTACAGAGGAGTCAAACTGAATATCTACCCAGGCCTCAAACAAAATGAGGAAATGGTAGGTCAAAGACCTAATGCAGAACAGTCCTAGTAAAATAAGCAGAGGAATCATGTAGGAGAAAGAATAAAATTTATGTTTTCTATGTTAAGAAATATTAACTTCTTAGTAAAAAGTTCCAAAGCAAAGGTTTCAAAATTTAAAAAAACAATGGACTTAGCAGTTGGGGAGATGGCTGACTAGAGAATGCTTGCCCCACAAGCAAGAAGACAAAAGCAGCTGTTGGAAAAGGGAGTTGGTTTCGGCTGGCATTTCTAGAGGGGTGAGAGACCATGATGGTGGGGATGGTGGCAGTGGAAGCTGAAAGCTGAGAGTTCACATCCTCAATGGAAAATATGAACAAGAGCAAGGTAACAGACAGCAGGGTGTGGTAAGTGACATCTTATCACAGCTTCAATTTTTGACCCTGTGATTTCGATGAACTCTGAGCATTTCTCCATATACCTGATAGCCACTTAGATTTTCTCTGAATTGCGTATTCTCAACCTTTTCCATTTGCAAACTGATGTGTCTGTGTATGTTTATGTGTGCGTGTGTCTATGTCTGTGTGTATCTGTGTGTGTCTACGTGTGTGTGTCTGTGTATGTGTCTGTGTGTATTTGTGTGTTTGTGTCTGTGTGTATCTGTGAGTTTGTGTGTGTGTATGTGCATGTATGCACATGTGTGTGTGCGTGAGTGTGTGTGTGTGTGTGTGTGTGTGTGTCTGTGGGTACAGGTATGTACTCATACATGTCCTCACAGACCAGAATAAATCATCAGGAATCCTCTCTCAGTCTCTGAGACAAGGTCTCTCACTGATGGGAATGCTGAGGATGCTATGAAACACCTGTCCAAAGTCATACTTGGTGAACCACTGAGTTAGTTGTATTTGGGTTTCTTACAGGAATATTGGGGGAGGAGTGCTTTGAGATGCTCACTTTCAGTCTTACAGTCACAATCAGTCCTGCAGGATGGAAACTTTCTGTCCCAGAGGAAACTGCTACACCACAGCCCTGGCTGTACTCACTCTTCACTGTGTTTGACATCACTCTATGCCCCACAAGTTTTAGCAATGTAAGTCTCCTTATCCCCTGGTTCTGCTTCAGTGTAGAGCCATGACAGCAAGCCAGAAAGGAGAGAGTTCCAGACAGTTCCACGGCCACAAGTTGACTGTCAGCTAGCTGTTACAGCCAAGTGACAGTCTTCAATGGCCCACGGCACTAGAAACCACTGGTCTCCTGACCCATTATGACTTTAGGGTCAGCATGGAGCCTCACTGGTACCAGCTCCAGTAATCTTCATTGACACAGATGATTTTTCTAAGCCCTATCTTTGAAAATAGTACCATTAATTTAAAATGCATTCAAATTATCTTACTATGGAGACCGGTTTTCTACTATGACTCTTGTTGATTACTCAACTGTTTCATATTTAGCAAAAGTTAAAAATACCTTTGTCTTTGGTGACCTACATTCTGTCACACTAACAGAAGGTCTGATCTAGAGAACTTGACAAAGATTTTAGCTCACACTTTCAGAAGTTTCAGTTTATGGCCACCACTGGTCATTGTTTCTGGGCCTAGAACAATGCAAAATATCATAGTCAGCAGCCTGTGGTAAAGCAAACTCCCTCACCTCATGATAACCATGAACAAAGACTAGAAGATGAAGTCACTAGAGTGACAATTCCCTAAAATGACACCACCCTGTGACTACCTCCTTCAGATATGCCCAACCTCCTAAAGAATGCAAAGAATGCACTGCCTCCCAATAGAACCATAGATTGGCAGCTATGCGTTTAGTATATGGCTTTTAGGGGATGTGCTGGAAGCAAAGTATATTAAGTGCCCCTTAAGATCATTTGTAAACATAGAGTTTTAATTTTTGCTGCTAATTGGTAACTGGGATCTACCATAATATATATAAGCCCAGGTCAGGGACATAGCCAGAGTGACCCAAAATCCTAGGAAGACTTTTGAGATCAACTACCTAAAGCTTTCCTCAGTTTGTTCCCAGAGGTGCCATCTGAGGATATTTTGCCCAAGACTATCCTCTGTGCTTTTATAGATTTCATTACAATTGTAACCATTTTATGTTTCACTGTTAAGAGTTGAATAAAACTTTACCCATAAAAAGTAAATCACTGCCAATCCCTAGATAAACGGAATTGGTCTTAGCATCATAATATTAATTTATATGGCATTTACCATAGAACATGCATCTTCAGAGAACCTCAGGTTAAAATTACTTACACAGTTAAAGAATAGTTGGACAGTCTGAGAAAGAGCCTGTCTAGACGACAAATGTACCAAATGGATATCGATAAGCTAAGCACAGGGATCGTTTCACTATGCTACTGGGTGCCAGACAACTAACTCAAAAGTGAAATACCACAGCCATTAGCTGCTAAAGCAGAGTCTCAATTTAAGGAGAATAAAGAAAAATAGCCAGCCCACAAATAGTGCACAAGGAGATTTTAGAAGGCGTTGTACACAGAATGCAATTAGAATCACTCTGGAGAGCAATGGAGAACTGTAGGGTTCTTTCATGTTTGGTACCTAGACTTGCCTTACTAACTACTGTTCCTTAGAGACACTATGTGGGTAAATATGCACTCTTCTCTGTGCACATGCAATAGGAGACACGTACTCACAGTATAGATAGACAGAGGAAGTGGTGATCAAAAGTACCTGCCGCCATTCACTCCACAGATGTGTCCTACTGTGGTGCTAGCACTGTTTCAAACACCAATAAGTGAGCAGTGAAGAGCAAATAGCCCTGACCCTCATGATGCTGGTATTCCAGCTGTCTGTGTTGTAGAGTGAGGGAGAGATAGACAGTATGTAAAAGCAAATGGTATGTGCTGTCTTGTAGTAAAAATAGCAAGAGGAAAAAGATGAGCCAAATGGGAGTGATGAGAGGGGCTAGTTTAGAGAAGACAGGACTTGGGAAAGACAGACAGATCAGATGGAATCCCTCTGCTAAGACAAGTATTCCCTGGTCTTAATACATAATACACAGTGATTGTATTTTGCACTCAGTCGCTAGTGATTAAATAATGGAGACTGTAGGACCACAAATAGACCGTATGTCACCTCTCTTAAAGTGCCCCTGCTTATCCCAGAGGCATCCTAGCATCTATGATGACCTGGAAGAAACAATGACTTGTCAGCCTCATCCCCTATGAGCCTGATTTTATACACTCCTTTGACAGTAAGATGAAATGACAGACAAAGCTGTGCGTGAAGGCATCAGGGGTAAGGTAAGTGACAGATAGCAAGCGAGTCCCACAGGCTATAAACCTGTCACAAAGAAAATAAGAATGATAAGAGTGTATTTCAGCAAAGCCCTAACCTCCGAGGAAATTGCAGCTCTTTTCAGAGTGGCTTTTAAAGTAATTAAACAGCAAAGCATCTCTTGGTGATACAAGAAAACTCTATTTCCATTTCACAGGTAGAAAAATTGAGGCCTGAAGACATTCATTGACTGTTCTATGTAATGATAAGCCATGGTCAGTAGAAGCAAAGCATTGAGGCAACTTAACATAATTAAAAACAACACATGCATGCGCGCGCGCACACACACACACACACACACACACACACACACACACACATACAAATGCGCTCCCACATACTCATTTCTACTTCAGGGAACGTTAGAAATGAAAGCCTTAAACTGTGTTATGTGATCATATACATGTAGGAATTGTTTCTCTCCTGCACTGTTTTCTGAGGCTTTTCCTAAAGATCACAAATTCCAGATGAATGAGGATTATGTAAAAGTTTAAAGAGCACAAGTCATTCAAATGTGCATATGTTACAGGAATAAGATGATTGACAGATGATGGGGACAGATGGATGTATAAATAAATAGATGAATAGATGGATGGAAATAGAAAGAGATAGACAGACAGACAGACAGGTAGATAGATAGATAGATAGATAGATAGATAGATAGATAGATAGATAGATAGCATAATAGGGAGATACTAAGGAGAATGATAGATAGGGAGATAGAGATATATTTGAAGCAAATTTGAGAAGGTGCCCAGGGAAATATAGGAATTATGACTAAATATGATTGATGAGAAAAAATGCAATAAATCAGTAAGCAAAATCCAAACAATGTGCTTGGTCTGACCCACTGGCAATAGTGTACATTATTATTCTAACTCTTCACAACAGAGGTAAAAGTCTAACCACACACGTGGGAGTTAAAGGGAGGGGTTTGCTTGAATAGTGACCAGCCAGCTCGTCAGAAGCTTTCTTAACCTCTCTAAATTCCATTGTCTTAAAGGAGGAAACAGTAAATTAATAACAATAATAATGTTGCCAATCCAGCTCATGAGTTTTCAAAATTACTGTCACAGTGAGAACTGTCTCTTTTCTTTCAGAGCACATGAAAGATGAGACCATCTGACACCTGTGACATCAGCACAATCATGTGAGTGGTCCTAGCTCCAGAAACGTGAAATAAAATAATATATCCTTCCAAATTGAGCCTGGCTATCCTCAGAGGGATTCTCTAGCTTCCCCCCTTCCCTTTAGTGTGGAGTTTGAGTCTGTGAGTGGAGAGGAAAGAGCCCTGGAAGTGTGACTCAGCACAGGAGGAAGGCCTCGGGTTTCCAGAACCACTATCAGTTTTAAAGGGTTAAGGAAAAAGGTTTGCTGTGAAGCAACTGTGTTCTTGGGTTTTTTTTTTCCCTGCAGCAAGTTTGTCTACCCTGGTTCATGCATGTACAATAATCAGTGTCCTCTCTTCTAGAGCCAAGTCAGCTAACCTCAGATCTCACTAGACATGAAGGCTGGGAGGAAATCAGATACTGATGGCTGACCTTTTGATTCTTCAATGTGAAGTAAGGAGCATGCATGAAG
The DNA here is from genome assembly GCA_004025045.1 of Sigmodon hispidus. Classification (NCBI taxonomy): domain Eukaryota; kingdom Metazoa; phylum Chordata; class Mammalia; order Rodentia; family Cricetidae; genus Sigmodon; species Sigmodon hispidus. Next base: position 93,642 of record PVIH01002412.1, read on the forward strand.
AGCTCAGGAGGGTCTTCTAGAATTTGGAAAGTCCATATGCAGGTATCACTGGAGATCCTGCTGGCCCACTTTTGAGATAGCTTATCGTTAATGCAGTGTTCCCTCCTGAATCATCAAACTGTAGGTACTTCCCTAGAATCCATTAAACCCCAGAACAAGTCCTTTCCTGTGAACACTGCATAGCAGCCCCTCCCCTGCTCCAGAGTAATAGCTTATCTCTAGTTAGAAAATTAAAGTTCCATTTGGCCAAAGCAAAAAGCTAATATGATTCAATAACCCTGTGGTTTCATCTCTTTATTACTTACTGCTTGAGAGAAAACAATAAATAAAATATCTGTGCATGTAATATCCCCTTTTCCCTCCGGGAAGTCATGTAGGTTCCTAGTATTCAAATAACCTCAGTGTGAAGCAGTGTTTGCAAACAATTTGCCACATCCCTTTATGCTTCTCATTAACCTTTTCAACCCTGACTCCCGCTTTATTTCAGGTCCAGTCACTTCCATTTAATAGCATTGGTACAAAATATTGCAAAGTCTACAATAACAGAACGAGAGTGTACACACACATATATGCAGCATGCTACCCCTTGTTACCTATAGGAGACAAAAATCCAGGATGAGCCATAAAATAAAGGAGAACTCTAGGGATGGTAGCATAAATTGTAGACAAAGTGCCCTTGGTCATTAAATCTAGTAGTTGAAGTCACATCCCAAGCCTCTTCATTCACTCCTTCCTAGCTGTCTTCAGAAGAAATGAAGAAAACAGGTATCATGGATGGCTCAATCCGTAATGCACATGCATGCCTTACAAGGACAAAGACTTGAGTTCTGGGCCCAGAACTGGTATAAATATGATAAACTTGGTGGAATAATCTTGTAATTCAAGTGTTGACAGAGATGGGGGAAGGTATTGTGGAGACAAGACCATCCCAATAGGTAGAAAACCCAACCTAACTGGCAGCCTCCAAGCCAACAAGAGATGGAAGGTATCCCTGAGGATGGCACCTAAGATCATCCTTGCACTTCTATATACACATGTACAGACACATATGTGCACATCTGCACACACTTAAAAACACACAGAAGGAGAAAAAGACAAAACCAGATTCCCACCACATTATGACTTATGGGCAAGAATTAGAGGTGCATTGTAAGGGGTGAAGGGACTCTGGGTTTGTCACAGTCTAGCTGCTTGCTGTTAGCAAGTGGAGCCTTGTCTCTTGTGATCCACACCTCTCGCCTGGCACTCTGACAGGCTCAGTCATATCATTTTCACAGTATGAGCCAGGGATCCCAGTCCTCAGGCATTTTTAACTCTTCCTGACCATGGAAATCACTCCGATTCCAGGATAGCTGTCACTTTCTGTGAACCTTTCCAGTGTGACTGGGTTCATCTTGGTTTCTTGGTTCTTGTGCCTCGTAGGGGCTTCTCTCAAGTTCACCAAAACAGAAGACAGCTTTTTGACTCTGTATTTTAAAATTTGACAAAAAAAACCTCAATCATAATAATACATGAGTCTTCATAGGCAGTTTTAAGCTTCTTATCAGTAATTGCAGAATTAAGGAACTCTGTACAATGGCTAAAAGCTGTACTATCATGATGAGCCTAAGGCAGAGTAAATAAGGAGAAGAGTCATACAGCAATGACTGGGTGTTCATCTCGCTGCCCTCAGATGAGGCGAGTGTGCCTGGGCTGCTACGTGCTGATTACCTCTAAAATTCTCAACTGTGATGGTTACAAGTAGAAAAATCCTGCAATGGCAGTCCCCAAACCTGAAGCCAGTGGTCTCCAAGACTCTCCCTTGACCTCCTGGGATCCTTCCCTACTCCTACCTAGTCCATGGCACCACACAGTTCATTATTTCTTTCCTGTTTTCACCACCGCCACCACCCTCCATATCACCATCGTGGGCATACTTGTGTCCTTCACCAAATACCCTTCATACAGCCACTACTTGATCTCTAGGAAGACAGCCCATACTGTAAAGCTGAGGTGATCAACAAAGGGACACTTGACAACCTGGGAGACAAGAAGGAACAGAGAATGGCTTATTGTTAATCATAGTGTCAGCTCCAGAGGTACCAAGAGAGTTTCTGTAATAGGAGACAGGTTATAGATAGTTGAGATAAACCTGTCCAAGGACATTTATGGCTTCCCTATATGTGTGTATACGTACAATGTTTGCATGTATGCATGTACTTAGAGCATATGTTAAAGGGAAATTGACATTTCTGACAATAATTGTAGTTATGAAGAAACTTCAAAAGTGGAAAAAATAAGGAAACTTCAGATGGCTAAAAGTAATACTAATTACAGGCTGTATGCAAATTAAATCTAATTATCATGCAACACAATAATAATATGTCTATCACTATAATGTGTCAAATTAACTTTTCTGTCAACTCTCCATAAGGATCCTGAACTTTTTCATGTTGAAGTTGTGCAAATAAAAAGACCATAGAAGGAAGGGGATTGTGCTGTCTTCTCCAGTCCTTTGTCCACATTGTTGCTTCTCTTTTCCATCAGCATTTGAAAATGGCCTTATTGCGTTGAGGAGAAACCCTTTAATCTCCTACATGGGCTGCAAATGTTTCTTCAAGCTAGAGCCTTGTCTTTTGCTTTTTGTATGTTAGACTGTGTAGGGAAATCGACTTCATGTATGTCCTTTCCATGCACAGCTGCTCACAATTTTTTAAAAATACAGCAAAGTACCCATTATATCCATTTTTTCTGAAGTCTGAAATTCCTTTGAACAGGAACTAATCTCCCCTCCCACAATTAGAGATAAAAGGGTTACAAATGCATGGAGCCTCTGTGATAATACATTAGTGTGTTTGGGGTAAATGTGTGCACTGATCACTGCTTACTCTGTTTAAAAAGCAGGAGAGAATTCAGGAGCAGGAAACATGAGGTTGAGGTAGAGACGAGACCAGAAAGTTCTAGAGGCCAAGACCGAGCAGCTACTTGCTCACAACTTCCATGCATTTCTTGCTGTGGTCACAAAGCATCCTCTATACCCAATGTCCCTCAGCTATCACACTGCTCTCTTCCCGGTGTTCACTTCAACGTTCTTAGAGGGTAATGATGCATTGTATCCAGAGCATCATGGCCTGTAGGTTTTAATAAGCATTCATTTAATGAATGAGGAGAACAATCAATAAATCAATAAACCAGTATTACTATTTTCCTGGAGGGTTGCCTGACTGGATCATTGCTTCTCTGCGGAAGACAGAGCAGTACTATTCACTAAAGAAGACAAGTGTGAAGATGAGACTTTACATTCAGGGCAAATGGGATCTTGGAGATACTCAAAAGAATCAACCAGATAACAGGAAATCCTTGTCTAGTGATGCTTTCTTCCACATGTATCATAGATCCAGGTAGAACCTTCCTGAAAATTTGTTAAGATTTCAGTCCTCCACTAGCTGTCCCCAGATAACAATGCTCTCCTTTTTCTGTATCCAACTCTCTGCAATGGATGCCTGGATCTTATCTACCTCCAACTCTATATAATGGATGCCTGGATCTTATCTACCCCCAATCCTGTGTAATGGATGCCCGAATCTTATCTACCCCTAACCCTGTGTGATGGATCCCTGGATCTTATCTGTTTTACATTGACCCTTCCTAGCCTACCATCACAATTGTCCTCTTTCCTGAACTTCCTGGATACTTCAACCTAACTGGCTTGTATTGTGTCTCATTCTAATTTTTTGCATACACAACTGCTTATCAAACCTTTGCCCTACACTCTGGAAATATGCACATCCCTAGACAACTGTCACTGCCAGCCAATGCCTGAGTCTTCCCTTGACAGGATCACCTTGACCAGGACAGTCAACACATGTATACCACAGACTATGGGGCTCACTGTTCCAGTTTCTCTAGTTCTGCATATAACTCATTAGCTCACTCATATTTAAGTTTCTGTTGCCTGTGTGCTTTAACTTTCGTTTCTAGGCTGCTTTGCCTTGAAATGGCATAGAGTCTTCTAGTAGCTGATGACTGTTCTTGGTGGGGGCTATCCAGAATAGCACCCCCCCAATTGAGATTGCTCTTTGCCCTAATAGCTATAACTTCAGGGCTTTCAAATGGCACTTGATCTCACTTTCCACAGCTCTGTCCTTCAGATCAAGTACGTTTCTTCTCAGCACTATTCACTCAGTTTACATTGTCCAGACATGCAAAGGGGACATAAATACAGCTACCACTTGTACTACACAGTGCAGATGCCAAATGTTATAAGACTTCCTGTGAGCATCTCATGAGCAGAGTGGTAGAGTACACAGATTCCCATCCTTTGGACATTCTAGAGAGAGTTTCTTTCTGGATAGTGGACAGTTGGATTCACCATAAAGAACTCCTCCTGAAAGAGCCATTACTTAATGTTATGAATATTTAAAGAAAGTGGGAGGGGCTAAGTAGCAACAAGACTAATGACTAGATGGTAACAAAAGCTTCAAGACTGAAGCAATCACTTACCACTACCCACCTGTTCATCCTTTGGTCTACCATGAGCAGATAGAACTTGACCCCCAAAGCTGTGCTTATGTGTCTGGCTTGAAGCTTCCCTTTCCTGCTTGGCTCATTGTGAGCCTCAGCTCCAGTCTGACTTCCCAGAGCTTCCTAAAGAGGCCTGCTCTCATTTTTTCACACAGACATTTATAACTTGCTCCATCTCTAAGCCCCAGCAATATAATAGGTTTACAAATGCATGGGGCCATAGATATAGTGCATTAGTGTATTTTAACAAAATGTGCATGCTGATAACATTCCTCTCTGTTTTTATGGGATGAGACTTCTCTTAGACAGAAAGAAGAAATTTGGAAAAGGTGATGGGGAGCAGGCTAGCAAAAGGAATTCTTGAGATGCTCTGGGCTTCCTGAGGTTTCCCAAGGCAAGAACTCCACCTAACCTCTAACTCATTTCCTCAAGTTCTTCCTCATCTCCCTATTGAACATGTGTAACTGATGATTCCTTCTCCCAGAATTCTGTTCTTCAATACAATGTGAAGTGATGGGATTTTAGGTGGAGAATTTCCTATCATAAATGGAAATACAAGGCTCTCCACCCAAGCGTAAGAGAATCATAGAAGCTTGTACTAACTAAGGGATGAGTGGTTTCCCTTTTGTCTTATCTTTAAAGTCCTTCCCTCCTTCAAAGAACCATCTCCTCTATGTGACCTCAGTTCACTTCATCTACTTAAATCTGATCTCTATTCTTCATGAACCAATCAATCGTGAAGCAAGTATCTAGTCTCTTTGTGGCTTCTTCTTCTTTTTTTTTTTTCTCATCTTCAAAATGGATTTATATTAGTGTCTTGTCTCAAATCCTTGTCTGAAAAAATAATGAAAGAATCTTCCATGAATCACTGGCACTCAGTAAACGTTAGCCCTTACTATTTCTGTAAACTTTTATATTTTATTTTTTTAAGAAAACCAATCCAATCAATCCCTCTATTAAGTAGAATTTAAGGGCAATATATTATAACTTTCCCAAGTAACATGAGTACATTTCAATGAAGACAAGGCTTTCTTCTAATAAAGGGTCATACTTAGAAAATTTCAAACTTCCTGTCAGAAGAGAAGAGCTTTGAGCATGTTGTGATTCACAAACCCCTGGTAGCAAACAGGAGAGAGCTGGCAAGTTCTCTTCAGTGAGTAAAAGCGTTTGTTGCTAAACCTGAGGACCTAAGTTCAGTCCCCAGTGCCCACACAATGAAAGGAGAAAACTGGCCCTTTTGAGCTACCATCTCACCTCCAAAAACCTGCCATGACACATGTGCTACTGATACATTCATAAATAAATAAATAATGTAATTTTAAATAATGAAATAAATGGGTATCTCTGTCTTAATGTGTGCAGGTGTTCAGAGGGTGTCAAATTTCTTACAGCTCTAAGGTTAAAATAATTGCAGAGAGAAATTAAATATTTTTCACTATTTTTCATGAAGGATGTTTTGACAGGACATCTCATTTCTGTTCATGTCACATAGTCATTTTGATAGTTATATTGCAAAGCATACCCTTAATAACAATTTGAATAGCTAGACATATATATATACACATACATACATGCATGCATACATACATATATTTTACAAGCCATATTTCCTCTTTATATAGAATTTTCCTCTAGATCACTGTCACTATCTCGCCAAACATTCATTCAGTTTGGACTTACATTCATTTCTCAGGTGGTTCTAGCTCTTCCAAAGACTAATTTGTTGCCTATTTTATTTCTTTGAAATCCATAAAAGTCAAAAACCCACTTAAGGTGAGCTCCACTGTGCACTGCCTCCCTGTTTGCATCAGTAGGACTCATCCTCAGGCAAAAGCAAGCTTGTAACATTATTCTCTACCCTGCTTATCACCAAAAGCTCTTCGGAGGAGTCTTTGTGCTTTTTAATTGTCTGGACTTATTTTCTTCATTTCTCTTCCTAAAGCTGAGCTGGCAGAGGGGAGCATGAGAGACCATGGCTTCACCTCAGCAAGCCTCAAAGTCCTCTTTAATCTTGTAATCATCCTCATCTATCAACCCACTTCCCTTTTCCCCGCACCTCTGTTTCCTCTTGGTCTGTTCAGAAAAGCCTCTGCTCATTCTCATTTGTTCCCATTAATTCCCTGGGCACTTCAGCTGCCTGAGCCTTCGTCACATGTCCTCATCTCAGTCTTGTCCCGTTACTTTGCAGCTAGGATTTTTCCCTGCACATAGACAGGTCTTTAAACCACCCTTTGCAAATCCACTTTGCAAGGAGTGAGCAATCTCCAATCTTCTTTTCCAGGGCAATTGTAAGTCACTATGCTTTAATTATAGTGTCTATTCAGATGTTCAAAATTCCACCCAGTTACAGATTTTAATACTTCTTCCCTCTGCACCATATTTATTCGATTGGTTAATTTTCCTAAATGTGCTGTTTTGAAGTTTAATATTCCAGGTCTTTGAAGTCACTGCTCACTTATAGAAATGAAGAAGATCATGATCACTGGTGACAGGGATGCTTCCTTGCCTTGGAATTAATGGCTCGGTTCAACTGTTGCTAATCCCACTGGCTCTCATCCCATTCTTCCCCTAACATCATAGTCAAATGCTGTCTTCTCACTGTCCCAGGACACACAGGATAACACACATTGCCGGCCACCTGGGAAAACCTGTACCATAAAACTTTAAGGATTGAGTTTTCATGTGTCTTTAATTACCATAATAATCCTATATACTTATATATTTTTCTATATGCATATACTATATAGCATAGCAGATCCAACCATCTAGACTGTGTTAGCAACATTCATAAACTTCTCTGACATCTTTTTAGGAATCTGTAATTAATTATTGTCAACTCTAGCTTTCCTGCTGAGCTACAGAACATGGATGCTATTTTGCCTTCTAATTCCACTCCTACCAATGAACCATCCATCCCCTACCCTCTGTCTTTCTCCACTATCCTTCTCCTCCTCTGGAAATCACTTATCTATTGTTTCCATTTGAGATCACAAAGTAAGAGAAGGTGGTATCTGTCTTTCTGTACCTGACTTCTTTCATTAGCTACCTGTGATGATTTGAATAAAAATGCCCCCCCAAAGAGAGTGACTTTGTTGGAGAAAGTATGTCACTGACAGGTGAGGTTTGAGGTTGCAGAAGTGCAAGCCAGGCCTAGTGGTTCACTGTCTCTCCCTGCTGCCTGCAGATCCAGACGTAGAACTCTTGGCTTCTCCTCCAGCACCATGTCTGCCTGCACATTGTTGTTGATATCCAGCTTTAATAATCTGTGGTAGTCTGATAGGATGCAGAGTGCCAAATCCTTTTGTATCTGATCAGATGTGTTTTATGTCTGAGTGTGTGGTCTACTTTGAAGAAAGTTTCACGTGGTGCAGAAAAGAGGTATATTGTTTTGTATTTGAGTAAAATGTTCTGTAAGTATCATTAAGTCCATTTGGATTATAATGTTTGTTAGCTGTAGCATTTCTGGTCAGCTTTTGTCTGAATGACCTGTCTATTGGTGAGAGTGGGATATTGAAGTACCCATTATCACTGTGAAAGTCAGTATGTGATTTAAAATATAGTAGTGTTTCTTTTACAAACTTGAGTGCCTTTGTGCTTGTGGCATTGCTGTTAAGACTTGAACAGTCATGTTAGTGGATTTTTTCTTTGCTAAGTAATAATAGTATTATTCTTTATCTCTTTCAATTATTTTTGTTTTGAAGTCTATTTTGTTAGATATTAAAATAACCACAACAGCTTGCTTCTTAGGTTAGTTTGCTTAGAATACCTTTTCCCAACATTTTACCCTGAAATAATGTCTATCCTTGATGTTAAGGTTGGGCTTTTTGGATGCAGCAGAAGAATCAACTCTTTCTACAATCCATTCTGTTAGTCTGTATCTCTTTATTGGATAATTGAGACTCCTGCTATTAAGAGATATCAACGATCATTGATTGTTAATTCCTGTTATTTTGTATTTTGTTGTTATTGGTGGTGGTAGTAGTTAGTAGTGGTGATGGTGGTGGTGGTGTGTGTATGTGCTGTGTGTTTCCCTTCTTTTTGATTTTTTGCTGGTCTGAAAGTACTTATTCCCTTTGTTTTTGTGGTTGAAATTAACCTGTTTAGGTTGGAGTTTTCCTCCTAGTACCTACTAATGGGCTGAAATTCTATATAAATATTGCTTGACTTTATCATGGAATATCTTATTTTCTCCATTTATGATGATTGAAAGTTTTGCTGGGTATAATAATCTGGGTTGGCATCTATAGTCTCTTTAAGTCCATAGCACATTTGTCCAGGCCCTTCTGGCACTGACAGTCCCCAATGAGAAGTCGGGTATAATTTTGCTGGTTTGCCTTTGTTGCTTAGTCTTTTTCCCCCTTATTGTTTTTAATATCCTTTCTTTGTTCTGTATGTTTAGTGCTTTGACTACTCTGAGCTAGAGGTACTTTCTTTTCTGGTTCACTCTATTTGGTGTTTTACATACTAATTATACCTGTCTAGACATATCCTTCTTTAGGTTAGAAAAATTTTCTTCTAAAAATTTGTTTAAAATATTTTCTGGGACTTTGAGCTGAATTTCTTCTCCTTTCTCTATTTATATTATTTTTAGGTTTGGTCTTTTCATAGTGCTCCAGATTTCCTGGATGTTCTGTGTTAGGAGTATTTTATATTTAACAACTTCTTTGACTGATATATCTATTTCTTCTGCCATATCTTCTACATCTGAAACTCTCTTTCATTCTTGTATCCTGTTGGTGAAGTTTGCCTCTGTAGTTCCATTCCAATTCCCAAACTTCTCATCTCCAGAATTACCTCAGTTTAGGTTTTACTTATTGATTCTATCTATATTTTCAGGTCTTAAACAGTTTTATTTCCTTCTTCTGTTTGTGTTTTCCTGAATTTCTTTAAGGGATTATTAATTTTCTGTCTAAATATTTTTAACACTTTCATATGGGACATTTAAAACTCATTTTCCTGTGCTTCCAGTGTGTTAAAATAGTGAGGGTGTGATGTGATAGTTTCTGGTCTCAGTGGAGCCATATTGCTCTGGTAGTTTTTTTATTTCGTTTTTGTACTGGCATCTAGGTATCTGGAATTGGATGATTATAGGTCTGGGTACTGGTATCTGGTTTTGTCTTTGTTGGGTGATGACTGTTTTGTTTCTTGGTTTCTGTTTGCTCTCTGGATTTCAGAAAAGCATAATGGCAACGTGTTGCCTAGTAGAAAATTTCCTATGGGCCTGATAAGTATGGCCACTGGAAGTTCAGGCAAAATGTGTTTCTGGATTTTAGGAGCTGACACATAGGAATGGGGGTAGGCTAGGGGTCTAAAAAGGGCTCACAAGAGGAGGAGATGAGAGACTTTCACCAGGATTTGCCTATTTAATCTCCTCAGAATGGGAGGAGACAGTGAAGCGAGGTCACCTAGAAGGTCCCCTATAAAACTGGGAATGAGACTAAGGGATTGACTTTGGAGGAAAAGAAGAGGAAGATCTGCAGTCACCCTACCTGCTTCCCTGGCAGTATTGGCCTATGAGTTTGCAAGGAGTGCCTGCTGGAACTGGGGACTGGGATAAAGCAATAAAGGGGGGTAGAAGAGGAAGGTCTGTGGGATCCACAGGACATATCAGGAGGTTGGGAGGGTCACTGCCACAGATGTTCTGTTCCAGAGGTAGGGATGCAACTAGAGAATTAGATTTGGAGGAACAGAGAGAGTGGTGGAGATCTCCTGTTGCCTTACCTGTTTCCCTGGACCTATATACCTGTTCAGCTGGTGTGTTTCCAATGAATGCCTGCTGATGTTAGAAGCTGGGCTGCTGGGGTAAGTTGGAGTAGAAAATCTTTGTGATCTGTTAGGGATGGGTCAGAGAGGAAAGGGAGACTCCATTGAATATTCTGCTACAAACCTGGGGATGAGACTTGGGAATCTCATCTAAGAGATGAGACTTGGATCTAAGAGAACAGAAGGAGATTTTTGTGAAGGTCGGCAGTCAGCCCACCTGCTTTCCTGGCAGCATTGCCACCTCATTTTCTGCTAGTGGGTCCTTAGTTTCAAGACTTTTAGGTGAAGTCTTTGATACTTTTTTAGTTGATTTTGGATGTAGTAAGAGCTAAGAGTATAGTTTCATTCTCTTGCATTTGTATATCCAATTTGCCTAGCACTCTGTCTTCAATAGACTTTTCTTTCTCCAATGCATATTCTTAATATCTTTGTCTAAAACCAACTGCGTGTGTGGGGTGAGTTTATTTCTGAGTTTTATACTCTATTGCATTCCTACATGCCAACACTAGACTGTTTTGATTGCTCTAGCTATGCAGTGTGTTAAAGTCAGGTGTTATGATGCCTCGAGATTTTTCCTCAAGATTGCTTTGTCTCTTGCACTCTTTTGGGAGTCTAAAGAAATTTTAGAATTTTTTGGAGATTTATTTATTTTTATTCTATTATAGGAATCTTTTTCCTGCACATGTGTTTATGTACCACATATGTGTACCTGGTGCCCACAGATATTAGAAGAAAGCATCATATGCCCTGGAATTGGATGCTTGTGAGCCGTCATGTGGGTGCTGGGGAATAAACTTGGGACATCTAAGAGAACAGAAAAAGCTCTTAATGCTGAGCCAGCCTGAATTTTAGAATGATTTTTATTATTTCTAATAGGAATGTCTTATTATTTTTGGAAATTTATTAAATCTATAGATAGGTAGATTTAGTGAATATGAAAATTTGGGGGCATTTTTAAGTATTATTTTTGACAATTTTTACTTGTGTGTACAATGTGTGTGTTATTATTTTTCCCCCTTATTACCTTATCTGATTTCCCCTCCCACAACTGTTGATTACATTTTCCCACCGGCCTCTCCCTCTCTCTCCCCTTCCTTTTCCTCCCCATTTATCCCTTTCTCTGTCTCTGTTCCTCTCTCCCTCTTTCCCTCTTCTCTCCTGCCTCTTTCCCCTCCCCCTCTCTCTCCCCCTTCCTCTCTCTCATGCAAGTAATCAGAGCTGCTGTGTGGTGATAACTGCAACAGTCATGTCATATTCAGAAGACAGAATGCCCAGCACTCTTCCCATACCCTTACTCTTACATAAAACTTTCCACTCCTGCTTCCATCATGCTCACTGGGTCTCTAAGGCTGAGCACTCAGCATTCTCTTATTTTTAGCACTTTGGTAAGTTATAAGCCCCTATTTTGACCATTTCCCACTGCTGAAAATAGCTTCCATGACTCTAGCTGAGGATTGCATCAGCCCAGGGGTATAAACATAAATAGAAAGGAGTAAAGCTACATGTCAAAATGTTAGAAGAATCCACAATAGGGCTCATGAGCTCACTAACCATAGAATTTTGACCATGTTTATAGAACAAGACATGTATTCTATACTATGAAGCCTGTACCAGAATCCATCAAGAAGTGGCCATTTGTCCCTGGAACTATCATAGCATTGTTATACTCTAGGTATGTCTTGCTGACAGGTTGGTATTATAGTAGAAAGGGTCAAAACTGGGTTACATTACTGATTTTTCTCCCCCCAACAAGCTCAATATTATCTTATAGCACTATGAACATTGTTCAGCAGGGAAGAAGCTTCCAACTTAGTTCAGTTGGATTTTCCTGTATCTTATAACCAAAGTGTGTTTTATCTTCAGTAATAGGGTCTTATTTGTTTGGCAGGCAAGCAAAAGCATTGACAATTGCTTATATTATTTGGGAACCTGTGGGGGCTTCCTCACCAACAATTCAGAGAAGCTATTCTACATCTAGTACTGGAATTTTCTACTCCATGATTTGATGCACTTTTGCTTCATTTCTTTTATGTTCAGTATACCTAATTGATTGTTAAAATTTTCATCTTTCAAAAAAACCAAGCTTTTGAAAGCGGGGAAACATCACCCTTTACAATAGCTGCAAAGAACATTAAATATCTTGGAGTAATTTTAACCAAAGAAGTAAAAAAGCTGTATGACAAGAACTTTAAGTTATTGAAGAAACAAACTGAAGAGGATATCAGAAGATGGAAAGATCTCCCATGCTCTTGGATAGGTAAGATCAACACAGTAAAAATGGCAATCTTGACTAAAATCAATCTACAGATTCAATGCAATTCCCATCAAAATTCCAACACAATTCTTCACAGATCTCAAAAGAACAATGTTCAACTTCATATAGAAAAACAAAAAAACACTGAGGATAACCAAAACAATTCTGTACAATAAAAGAAATTCTGAAGGCATCACCATTCCTGACTTCAAGCTCTACTGTAGAGCTACAGTAAATAAAAACAGCTTGGCATTGGCATAAAATAGACATGTGGATCAATGGGATTAAACTGAAGATCCTGAAATTAATCTACATGACTATGAACATCTGATCTTTTACAAAGAAGCCAAAAATATGTACATTGGAAAAAAGAAGTAGTGCTGGCATAACTGGACAGTAGCATGTAGAAGAATGTAAATTGATCCATATCTATCACCCTGCACAAAATTTGAGTCCAAGTAGATCAAAGACCTTAACATAAATCCAGTTACACTGAACCTGATAGAAAAGAAAGTGGGAAATAGCCTCAAATGCATTGGCACAGAAAACCACTTTCTAAATATAACACCAGCAGTACCAACACAAGAACAACTAACAAATGGAACCTCTTGAAACTGAGAAGCTTCTGTAAGGCAAAGGACAGGGTCAGTAAGACAAAACAACAGTCTACAGAATGGGAAAAGATCTTCACCAACCCTACATTTGACCAAGAACTGATCGCTAAAATATATAAAGAACTCAAGAAACCATAGATCAAAAAAAACAAATAATCCAATTTAAAAATTGTTAACAGAGCTAAATAGAGTTCTTACAGAAGAATCTGAAATAGCTAAAGGTGCTTAAAAGATTGCTCAACATCCTTAGTCATCATGGAGATTCAAAACAACACTTACACCTGTCAGAATGGCTAAGATCAAAAACGCTGATGACAGTCTATGCTGGAGGTGATGAGGAGCAAGGGAAACACTCCTCCATTGTTGGTGGGAATGTAAACTTGTACAGCAACTTTGAAAATCATTATGGTGGTTCCTTAGAAAATAGGAAATCAATCTACCCAATGATCCAGCAATACCACTCTTGGGCATATACTCAAAGAATGCACAGTATTCCCACAGTATGTTCTGTCCCAAGGACATTTGCTCAAATATGTTCATATCAGAATTGTTCATAATAGCCAGAACCTAGAAACAACCTAGATGTTCCTCAACTAAATAATGAATTTTTTTGATGCAAATAGCAAGAGGATTTATTTCATCTGTACAGGCGGGCCACCTCCCTGCCTCGGGAGCAAGGGAGTAGCAATTAACAATCTCATATCTCTTTTAAAGGCTAAGATCATAAAATCATCATAGCAACTGGGGCAATACATGATTGGTCACTTTAAAGATCATACTTAGAGTCATAAGGTTGCTCACAATAGTCATGGGGTTGCCTTAAGGTCAGCTGGTTAGGGGGTTTTTACAACTGGGTGTTGGTCTCAACTATTCTGTTTGGAACTCCTGGTATTTTAATCTCAGGTTTGCCTATTACATCCTATCTGAGTTGATTACGTCTATCTGAGCTGGGTCACTCTGTTTTCTGGGACAGACTTTTAGACTTAAAATGTGTTATATTTACACAATAGAATACTACTCAGCAGTTAAAAAATAATATCCTAAGATTTGCAGGCAAATAGATGGAACCATAAAAATCATCCTGAGTGAGGTAACCCAGACACAAAAGACAAACGTGGTATGCACTCATTCATAAGTGGATTTTAGAAGTAAAACAAAGGATAACCATGCTATGAGCAACTATCCCAGAGCATCTAGGTAACAAGGAGGAACACAAGAGAGACATTCATGGAACGCTCCTGGGAAGGGGAAATAGAAAACATCTCCTGAGTAAATTGGGACCATAGAGGAGAGAAAGTAAGGGGAGTGGGAAGAAAACATGAGGGAATGAGATGGTTGAGTTGGGTGAAGGACAGAGTGGGAGAACAAAAAAAAAAAAAAAAAAGCTACCTTGATAGAGGGAGCCATTATGGGGTTAGAGAGAAACCTGGTGATAGGGAAACATGCAAGAACCCACAAAGATAACCCTAGTTAAGACACCAAGGAATAGTGGAAAGGGTGTCTGAACTGACCTTCCCTATAATCAACTTGATGGCCACCCTAATTGTCACCATAGAACCTTCATCTAGCAACTGACGGAAGCAGATGCAGAGATCCACAGCTAGGCACTGGGCTGAGCTCCGAGTCCAGTTGAAGAGAGAGACGGGAGATTATATGAGCAAAGGGGTTAAAATCATGATGAGGAAACCCACAGAGACCACTGACCTGAACTATTGGGCGTTCAATGACTCTGAACTGACATCTGGGGAACCTCCATGGGACTGAACTAAGCCCTCTGAATGTGGATGACAATGGAATGGCTTGGGCAGTTTATGGGGCCTCTGGCAGTGGGACCAGAATTTATTCCTAGTGCATGAACTGGCTTCTTAGACCCCATTTCCTGCAAAAGAACACCTTGCTCAGCCTTGATACTTGGGGAAGGAGCTTAGCTTATCTCAGCTGAATTTGCCAGACTGCACTGACTCACCCTGGAAGTCCTTACCCTCTTTGAGGAAAGAATATGGAGATGGTGTAGGGGGAAGCTGTGGGGTGACTGGAAAGAGGCAAGAAAGGGCAAACAGTTGTGAACATGTTTAAAAAGAAAACTTAAAAAAAAAATAAAGTAACAGGAGAGAAGGAAAAAATCAGCTTTTTATTTGCTTCTACTATGATATTTGCTATGGTTTTCCTCTGACTGATTTTGGATTTGGTTTGTTCTCTTATTGCTAATTTATCAAGATTCTTTATTAAATTGTTAATTTTTTTATTGTTTCTTAATTCAAACATTTAGTTCTATGAGTTTCCCCCTTACTAATTTTGCTGTACACCACAGGAATGGGTATATTCTGTTTCCATTTTAACTTCTTTCAGACCTTTACATTTCCATTTTAATTTATTTATTAACCAATTGGTCATTTGAGAGCGTCTAAAGTTTCTCATATTTTTTTACTTCTAATTCCATTTCATTGTCTGAGAAGATTAATGGCATGCTATTAACTTCTTAATTTGTTGAGACTTTTGTAGCCTATCAAAGCAATGGTTTATCCTGGAGAACGTTCTGAAGAGAGCACAGTTATTATGAAATACCCTGTACCCTCTTAGATCCATCTGTCATACAGTATAGCTTAACTGTGAGAGCTCTCTGTTTTGTGATCTGTACAGCGACAAAAATCAAGTGTTGAGGCACTCAGTGATTACTATATTAGAATCTTTCTCTCCTTCTAAGTCTAATATTGTGGTCAAATATATGTACTACATAATTCTTACATCTTCTTGCTGAATTGATCCTTTTCTCATGATATAATGACCTTTGTCTCCTTTTAATTTTTGATTTTTTTATTGTGTCTTATTTGATATGAAAATAGATATCCCTGCTCACTTCTAGTTCTACTTGGTTTTCACATCTGTTTCTATTTTTCATATTCAATGTTATTACCAGTGAATTTATTATAGGCACTATATAGTTTATTTTTTAACATATTCAACAAGTCTTTATGTTTCAATTGGCAAATCCAATTCTTTTACAAGGTTACTTTTATCTGTTGATAGGTAACATCATATTTCTGACATTTTTCTAATTGCTTTAGATATCCTTTTTCTTCCTCTGTCTTACTAATCTTTGTTGTTTGATAGCTTTATTTGTATATCTACTTTTATTGGCTTTATACTTTTGTACATTTTCATCATGGTTATCATCCTTTTGTATTTACATTATTTATTTATTCATTTACTTAATTATTTGAGAGAGAATGTTCGTGTGACAGAAAGAGATTGGCTGGGTGAATCTTGAATATATCACAATATTCTCTCCAGTCCTCCAAAGACCCCAGTGAAAATCTGCTAGTCTGATAGAGAGTCCATTATATGTGACGTATCTCTTCCCCCTGTTTTAGCTTTAAACTTCTGTCTTTGGTTTTTAACACATTATATTGTACCCCTGGCTTATTGTCATCTTTTGTATGATACACACTGGTGGCATGGTAAAGTCAGCAATAACTGCCACATAGCAACCTGTACAAACGGACTCAGGAACACCTGAGCTATCCAGCTATGCTACAGGCATAAAAAATACATCTTCTACCATTTAGCTGATTGTCCAGTCAGCTCCAGATGCAAGTTGATAGTGTTGGCTAGCTGGCTATATCATAGATTCACTGGTGAGAGAGATCTGATTCCTAGTTGAGGGCCCAGCTATGGTGCATTAGTCTATTCAGCAATTTCACTGGTAAGAGAAGTAGGTGAGATTTCTGGTCAATTTCAATTGTATATGGATATTATGGGTCAGCAGACACTAGAAGTGGACAAGGAAAAAGCATTACTGACTGTTGGGTAATGAACAGGTACACATAAGCATATAGAACCACCTATGTAAAAGTCCATATCTTCCAGAGAGTATAAGGCAGCATGGGAGCTATGCTAGAGGGTTTTGCACACCACAAGGATCATTGTACCTTCCTGAAAACACCCATCACACTAAATATATATTTACTTTTACTGCTAAATTAATTAGTTTTCTATCTTTGGTCAGAAAATTTCTTGAAGCATCATCAATGCTTATCCATTCTAATCTATCGTAGAGTTGCTGTGAAAAAAATACATGACTGAAGCAACTTTAGGGAGAAAAACATTTATTTTGGCTC
Source organism: Sigmodon hispidus (assembly GCA_004025045.1). NCBI lineage: Eukaryota > Metazoa > Chordata > Mammalia > Rodentia > Cricetidae > Sigmodon > Sigmodon hispidus. The sequence goes on from PVIH01002412.1 coordinate 110,894, forward strand.
CCAGATTAGAGGAGCAATCTATCATGCTAGGGAAGCATAGCAGAGTAGCTAGGTGGGTACAGGGTTATGTGGCAGGTGCTTCCATCACAGGCAGATCAATAAGTAAGGAAGAGACCAGAAATAATGACCCTCAGTAGCTCACATCCAGGGACCTCTTTCTCCAAGTTATAACCCATCTCCTGTAGATTATATACCATCAAAATATAGTACCACTACCTGATTACCATGTGTTTAAGCACAAAAGCTTGTGAGGAGCATTTTAGACCCAAAGCATAACATTATTCCCCTTGCCACATAGACTCACGACCATCTTGTAATGCAAGCTGCATGTAATCTTACTTTAAGAGGTCGCATAGTTTTAACATGCTCAACACTATTCAAAACCCCTAAGCCTCTTCTCAGACTAAGAGAAAATCATTAGTTATGAGCCCCTCTAAAATAAATAACTCACACACTTAGAATATGCAATGACATAATAAATGTCCCTATTCCAAAAGCAAAGAATGAGAGAGTAATAAGAAATCATTGAATCAAAGTCACACCAAAAGTTAACACAGTAAACACCAAATCCTGTAGTTCCAGGGTATGTGGCTGTATCATCTGGGCTTCAACATACTTGAGTAGCCTTTTACTTACCGACCTGCCTCCTACAGAACACATGGTCCCTTTCCTGGCCTGGTTCCACTGAGTACCTGAAGCAGATGTCCCAAGCTCCTGGCATCCTCAACATGCTGAGATTTCTACTGGAACATCAGCTTCACAAACAGCTTTCTCGGGTACTTCTTGCAAGGCATATAACCCCGCTACACATTTCTTGTCCCCACAAGATTTTTCTTGAGCCTCAGTGCAAGCCCCAGGACCAATAACTCTTGCGTTTTACATACCAACAAGCCCAGCACCACTTGGACAATGCCAAGTTTTGCTGCCAAGTCAGTATGTAGCCTAGACCTTTTAACCATTCCTGTGGTGAAGGTTGAGTGTCTATGTGGTTAAATCTGGGAAACACTTCCTTCATGGCCTTTTTCCCACCAGGGTGCCCTGGAAACACTATGTTCTTCTTTTAAAGAACAGCCTTTTGCATCTGTTTGTAACTTTGCAGTAGAAAACATTGATGGTGGCTTGTTTTCAACCCACCTTCCTACTGTCTCAGTGCGATTAAAAGGTGCTTGATGGTGACGATCTCTTTCTTGTCACTTAGGTTGCATTATCTTGTTCACATTTTAATGAATTTATGCTCTTTTGCCCCACCAAATTTTCTCATTTTTCTTTTCTTAATTTTTTTATTTAATTTTTTTTCCAAAACCACAACTGCTCCCCCTTCTTTCCCTTCTCCTAACCCTCCCCAGGATCTCCCCACCCTCCCCAGAATCTCCCCACCCTCCCCAGCCTCTCTCCACCCTGTATCCTCATCCATTCCCCAGAGAGTGCAAGGAATCTCAATGTGAGCCAATTAGGTCTGCTATATCCACTTGAGGTAGGACAGAGTTCCTCCCCCAAGTATCAAGGCTGAAAAAGATGTTTCCCTGCAAGGTATGGGCTCCGAGAAGCCAGTTCATGTATCAGGAATAAATTCTGTTCCGAATGCAAGAGGCTTCACAAACTGCCCACGCCATTCAGCTGTCACCTATATTCAGAGGGTTTAGATCCATTCCATGAAGGTTCCTCAGCTATCATTTCAGAGTCTGTAAGCTCCCCATAGCTCAGGTCAGCCTACTCTATGGGTCTCCATGTCATGATCCTGATTCCTCTGCTCATGTAATCTCTCTTCCCTCTCTTCAGCTAGACCAGTAACTCAACCAGGTCTCTGCAGCTGCCTCCGTCAGTTGCTGAATGAAGGTTCTATAATGGCAAATAGGGTGGTCATTCATTTGATAACAGAGGGAGGCCATTTAGGCACCCTCTCCACTATTGTTTGGAGTCCTAGTTGGGCTCATCTTGTCGCCCCACCAAACTTCCAGATCATTCAAATATTTCTTCTACATTTTTTGCTCTGCATAAATTTACCTAAAAGCAACAAGCAACAACCATGCAATATCCTGACAGCTGTATTGTCTTGATATTCTCTCTCAAAATGAGCTAGTCTATTGTAATTTTTGTTTTGCATATTTATTTCTGTGTGTGTATTTGGACGTATGTGTGTGCATGTGTGTTCATGTAATCACGTGGAGTTCAAAGGACAAGTTGTGGGAATTGATTCTCTCCTTCTACCATGTAGGTCCCAGGACACAGGTTGTCAGGTTTGGTACCGAGTGCCCATGTTGCTGAGAGCTTTCACCATCTCACAGTCTATTACTATTACGTAGTCTATTTTAATTCAGCCTCACTCACACCTTTAGAACAGAGACAAACATAACCAGATTCTTTGTCAGATGTAACACAATGATCTCTAGTCTAAATCTTGTCTGAAATCTCATGAGCTGGGCCCTCACTGCCTTCATGTCTATGATATTCTATCTTCTGAACTCCCATCAGAATATCCACTAAGCTCCACACAAAAATTTAAGAGAATCTCTAGCACACAGGCAAAAACTGTTCCTCATTCCTCAGCAAATTAACCCCCAAAAGTCTGTGAACTCTTAAGTAAGGTTTATTACAGTGATAATTCCACTTCTTGGTACCAATTTTCTATATATAACTCTTTTTATTGCTATGAAAATATGACTAGCAAAAGCTACTTAAAAGGGAAAATGTAACAATACCACCTACCCACTGTTTTTAATTACTGTACCTCTATCATATGTCTTGAAGTCTGGAATAGCTAGCCCTCTAGTATTATATTTTTTGCTCATGATTTTAGCTATCCAGGGTTTTTTTCTAATTTCAAATAAATTTTAGGATGGTTCTTTTTATTTTGTGAAAATAATTAGTATTTTGATTGATATTGCACTAAACCTATAAATTGCTTTTGGCAAGCTGGTTGTTTTCACAGTATTAATTCTATCAATCCATGAATATGGGATGTCTTTTTGTTTTCTAGTATATTTTTCAATCTCTATACAGATTTAAATTTTTTATTGTAGAGCTCTTTTGTCTCCATGGGGAGATTTAGTCCAAGATACTTTCATGATAGGTAATATAAAGCAGGAAACAAAAATGGGAAGGAATTCTAACTCTGGAAGAGGAAAGAAGGTCAATATAGACAGAAAGCGGGGTATGGGAAAATACCACCAAGGTATTTGTTTGAAAAAGCTTCAAGGAATCATACTGTTTTATACTTACTTAAAGTATACACAGTACATGTAAGTGTTTGTCTATGTGTAGACATAGACACACACACAAGAAGTTAAGTATTTGGGATGGTAATTCTTCCCACGAGAACCACAGTCTCAGGTCGGGAGGAGTAAATGGCATGAGATATCTCCTTTTGAATAGTTGAGAAACTTATTTTTAATAGTGGTCAGGGTAGTTCAAGTGGCTTCCCAAACCACATAGACTGCTGATGCATTTCTTGATTATCTCTCAGGAGTTGAGGGTGGGACCCTATTGCTGGAGACATCTCACACCAGGACACAAGAGGAAGATGATTCAAGTTGAATGTGACTTGAAGACGTTTGTCCTATGGTCTGGCTTTAATGGTTCTAGAAAATACTATGTAAGGTGCCAAAGAAAGGAAGTAATCAAACAGTCCTACCCAGTTTCCACCCCTATGGACACACTTATAAAGATAACAGTGGTAACCAGCAGCTGTTTGATTAGACTTAAACCCCATTCAACAGGAGGGAATCGTTCCTGGTACTTAAAACCAGGGCTAGTGAGGCCATGGACTTGGGGAAAGAATCTTCTACCACCACTCTGATAGATCAATATAATTCATTACTAGTTTCTAAACCTTATCCTTAGACACACAGATAAGCCCGTGTACCTACCATGCAGAATCAAACAAGTCTTTATAGCAAAGGGAGACTGTCACAGAAAACCACAACTAGATAGGTTTTGGGGACCCCAAACCATAATATAAATACATCTAGATTATAGCTCTTGCATCTACATCTGAGGGGACATCACAGAAGAGGGAAAGAATGTCTGTAAATGCCGCAATACCAAGAAGTCTGTAACAAAACAGTCTCCCTAAAAATGGCCTTATAAACAAGATCAGAGTGACGGACTAACAATGGGTATGCTAACGTGGAAAGGAGACATTTTTATGGGGTCTCACCCACAGGCAAAGAACTACAGGCAACTAATGAGTGCTGAGAGAAGGAGAATTAGCCTCTTCCAGAGATGAGTCCCATTATTCATCCAATGCTCTAAAACCACATTCCCACAAACAACAAAAACAGACTTAGCAGGTATTACTTATATATTGTGCATATATATGTCTATATACATATATGTAAAATAATAAGCAAAAAAAAAAGTTGTCAACTTGAGTGAGGAGGTACGGGAGGTGCTGGAAGGAAAGGATTCTGTGAAAGGGAAGATGGAAACAACAGAAAAGAAAGTGTGTAACAGCATCTCAATTAAAAATATCTTTAAAAAGTAAATTGCAAGCAATGTATAAAAAGAGACAAATGCTTGTCTCACAGTTTTGGGGGGAACAGTCATTCATGAAAGAAAAGGCAAGGAGGAATGACTTAATTGTGTGGTGAGCACATAACGGAATTCCTCCCTTCATGGTTGGACTGGTAATCAACTGACCCAAACCAGCCATGGATAGTAAACCTCCAAGGTCTCACTTGTAGTGACCTACTTTCTCACTAAACCCCACTCTCTGAAAGTTCCCTACCCTCTCAGAACAGCACCGCCAGATGATGGTCAAGTGTAAACACGTGGGGCTAATTCAAATACAAGCTACACTTAGTTTTTAGTATTTGTTAGCACCACAGCTATAAAAATCTAAATAAAAATTCCCCAGTGTGGGCTGTTACTGCTTTTTGAACCCACAAAAAAAGTTTATTCATCTTAAGGTTCTTATTCTGAGATCATTTCTTACACTTCATGTTTATTCATTTGGTGGTAATAATGAGAGGGAGGGAGGGGGAGAGGGAAAGAGGGATATTGAGATTGAGAATCTGGGGAGGAGGAAATAGCCTTTAAGAGAAAAAAAAGAAAACTTTCTCCCATTTGTACTTTGTTTCCAAAATGCAAACTGGCCCTGATTTCCCACCACCATATGTGAATTATAATGATCCATATTTTATTTTTATTTCTTTAGTTCCATTCTTTTTTTGTATCACATGTCTTTCTATTCTGTTTAATATT